>JAHRHZ010000264.1:29554917-29568106 GCA_024137785.1 Ginglymostoma cirratum | reverse complement strand
CTGGACTGACCTATCTCCTCCCTACCCCCCTACCTACACTCACCTTTGCTGGCTCCATCCCCGCCTCTTCGACTTGTCTGCCTCCTCTCCACCTATCCTTTCCTCTATCCATCCTCTATCCACCTCCCCCTCTCTCCCTATTTATTTCAGAACCCTCTTCCCCTCCCCCATTTCTGATGAAGGGTTTAGGCCCGAAACGTCAAGTTTTCCTGCTCCTATGATGCTGCTTGACCTGCTGTGTTCATCCAGCCCCATGCTTGTAATCTGATATCTTAACTGTACTCCACCTGATCTCAGAAGCCTTATGGGTACAAATGACAACCGTAACAGTGCCAATAACTGTTTTATGCCACCACACTCTCACCTATGAAATAAGTTAGATCTGTAAAAATTAGAATGACATCTGCCAGATGTTATAATTTGAACGTTCTCAAGTGACTGAACAGGCCAATCCTGGAGTCACAGTTCTTTGGGCAGAGAGGACAAGAGTTTCCTGGATGAAGGATGGTGTGGGGTGGCTGTAGTTTTCGCATATCTGCTAGGTAAAGCATACAATGGGAAAAAAAAATACTTTTGTATCTGTAAAGAGAAATTGCATCTAACCAAATGAAGAGAATTTACTGAACTGTAGCAATGCCACTTAGAATATATTCAATGAAAAACAGCTTCAAGGTTTTAATTTAGTTTTGTATCCCTAACTGTGTTCGGACTTTGAGCTTAACTACTTATTCAATATTGTGGAGACACTTTATTAACATTTCATTTTGAGGATACAATCCAAGTAATTTAAAAGTTTTAAGTGTGCCAACAGAGTTGCCAGTTGGCTCCTTTTTTGAAGAAAAAGAAACTGGTTTGAATTGCAATGAGATATAATGTTGGAGAGATAAGAAAGGATGAAAATGTTCCAATGCTGTACTGTCTACATTGGTTCCTGTTGTGCTGGATCTGTCTTCTGTTAGAAATGGTCATCTAGAGTTAAAAAGCGTAGATTGAAAGATTGTTGAGATTTACTTGATGCATTAGGGAGAAATTGTGCAGAAATTAATGTTATTTAATGAGTAAGGCAAAAGAGATGAGTAAACTGACATGATCCCTGGGAAAAAAAACACTTCTAACTGTCACAAATCACTGGGGTAACACACTAGAAAATGAACCTGCTATTCCTGCATTCATTTAAAAAAAAAAGTAAAATCCTCATAATATCTGCATTTAAGGCTCAGGTTTTTTAAATACTATGCAACAGGTAATTAGATTCGAGCTACAGGTAAATCAAATAAACTCTGCCTGACACACACAGGCCAACATAAGCAAGGCAGAAAGAAACACGTTGGCTGACAGAAAACCAGAAAGACAATTCCATAGTCTTTGTTCACAAGATCAGGTGGGTTGGTTCTTGCAGATGCAAAGGTTTGTCCTCGACCTTTTTTCCACATGTTCCACTGGTTTGCAAGAGGCACAGGGTAGCAGCTTTACTTTTTATGAGAGGTTTCCGATGTCTAATTCCAAGTCTCAACTTGTAGGATCTGCTGAAAGAAAAGTAATAAAAACTGGAAAAGCTCAGCAGGTCTGGCAGAATCTGTGGACAGAAATCAGTTAAGTTTTCAGGTCGTTGACCCTTCCTCAGAAAAGTGAGTTGGTTTGTTCCAGTTTAGAATGGCTTACAGTAAAGAACTGAGAGTTTGTGTTTTTGACTGCTGAAGACTTACTGGCTTCTTTCTGTTTCATTCACAGCGGAAGCAGTTCAGTGACCTGACAAACAACTGTATAGTTGTTGGCAGGCAAAGGGGCTTAGTCACTGATAACTGGTCCCCAGTATACAAACGGATTTGCTTCACTTTTTTTATGAAAAGAAACTCCTTGGCTCCAGTTTGTCTGTGCATTGCTGGAACTCTCAGCAATATAAACAGGGTTCATGATAGGTGTTAAACTCCTTACTTTCAATATATACAGCAATCCTTATAAATCCCTCCATTTTAAAATTGCTGTTTCTCATTCTGTCCACATTTTAAAAAAAATACAGGAGAATGGTCTTTTCATAACTGCTAAGCAAATTTGATTTTTCATTTGTGCTTTCTTCTTTTCTAAAACTGCTACATCAGTTACGAGCAGCAAAACAAATGGATGGCATTGGAGTGTAGGGATTTAGACACTTGGATAAAGTGCATTTTAAGGGCAGACTGGAATGAGTTTGTTAGTATCTTTTCAGCTGATGTAATTCCAATATTTGGCAGAGGAGGTAGAACAATTGTACTACAGTTGTTAGCTAAATGTAGCTATTAGGAAAAATTGTGACATTCTAACTGTACAACAGCACTTAGAAACAGATTGAATTGTTAGTGTGGATTGCAAAAGCAAGTTAATACTTAATCAAGCATTTTGAATAACGAGCGTGTAAATATGGGTGATGAAGTAGGTGTGTTATTTTCTAAGCAGTCTGTTCAGCGATGCTATTACACCGCTGGATCAGGTGGCACTTGAACCTGGACCTCCTGGCCCAGAGATAGGAAAACTACCACTGTGCCACAAAAGCCCTTAGTTCATGTATTATATTTTTGGATTATAGAATGGTCCACAACAAGGAACCATGTGGTAGATTCATAATTACTTTCAGAATACATGGTGCTAGCAACAGCTTGTATTGTGTAGCACCTATAATGCATTAAACGTGTTCTGAAATGTTTCACAGCATAAAGCAGTTTGACATCATTAAGGCAGATGACCAAAAATCTGCTTCATGAGGAATGTTTTGCGGAAAATGATGCAGAGAGGCAGACAGGCTTGGGCTGTGAATTGCAGAGCTGATGGCCTAGGCAGCTGAAGGCATGCCCAATGTGTGGAGCAAACAAAATGGGGATGTGCAGGAGCCCAGAATTATACGAGCGCAGATATCTGAGGCCTGTAGAGCTGCAATTAATTAGAGATATGGAAAGTGAGGACATGGAGAGATTTGAAAATAATGATGAACATTTTAAAATCAAGTGTAGCCTATCCACAAATTGTGTGATAGATCATAGGGATTTGGTGAGAGTAAGGACGTGGGCAGCAGATTTTTGGATGACCTGAAGCTTATGCCAACTGGAATGTGAGAGGCTGCCTAGCGTGTATTGGAGTAGCCAAGTCTCATGTTAATGAAAGTGTGGATGTGGTTTGAGCAGCAAATGAGTTGAGACAAGGACAGGACCTATGCAGACAAATAGATCAATGAATAGGAATCTGGCAACAAAACACCAAATAGACTAGGGTTTCAAGTTCTCAGACTGGCAAAAGGTGTGACATTGTATTCCACAAGGTTTTTTGGAGCCAGTATAGTTTGCAATTTACATTCAGTTTTGGAAACCCAATCTTGTAACTTGAATGATACTACACCAGGGGATAGAATTAAGACAAAGGAGACCCACAACAAAATGCAGTAAAATGGAGTAAGCTTGCTAAGTTGGCATGTAGTTGATTAAATAAAGTTCGAGATGGTAGGAGGAATCAGGAGGTCATTTACTTTTTTTTTAACAAAAAGGTGCCTAAGTAGTATAGATTTATGGTACAGCTATGTAAATCACAAACAGCTAATGCATGTGGATGAGCTTTTTTTTTCTGGAGGAAAAAAACGTAAAGATGCAGTGGGATTATTTTTCTGAAAAGACAGAAGAGAAAAAGATGGAAAAGCCGAGAAATTCTGTTGAACTTGTATAGAGCCTTGGTTTAACCAGTGAATGTTTCGGCTTTGTTATTGAAAGAGTATAGATGCACTTTTGAAGGTGCAAAATTACTTATTCTCATTATAGAACTAAGAGATAATATCTATAAGAAAACATTGATCAACCTGGATTCCCATTTAGTCTAAAGAAGACTGAGGGCTGACCTGATGGAGATCGTGAAGTTTGAGAAGAGTTAATAAGACAACAAGATGTTTTCAATAGTGTGTGAGGCAAATATTGTGGGCCATAAATAAAGACAGTCTTTAGGAAGAACAGCTTCACCCAACAGGTGATTAGAATGTTTAAGGGGAATGCTTGGGGGAGAAGAGAATGGGAGATGTTGATGGAATTAGATGAAGGATGGGGAGAAGGTTCATATATTTACATAAGCAATGGCATGGATCTGTTAGGCTCGTTCTGCTTTGGGGAGGGGGTAGTTTAATGGTAATACCTGTAGACTAGTATTCCAGAGCCCCAGGCAAATGTTCTCGAGACATGGATTTGAACGTCACGATGGCATATGGTGAAATTTGAATTTAATAAAATGTGAAGTTAAAAGATAGCCTATTGATTTTATGCAAACACTGAATATCATAAAAAGCTATCTGGTTCACTAATGTCCCTTTAAGGAAGGAAATCTTCTGTAATTGCCTGATCTGGCCTACACATGACTCCAAACCCACAGTGGTTACTCTTAACTGTCCTGTGAAATGGGTGAGAGAGCATCTGTTCAATGGTATATGAGGAAGAGTAACAAATGCTGGCCTTGCCAATGACATCTACATTCCATGGAAGAATACAGAAAACAAAACTATGTTGTTGATGTGCTTGACTTGCAAATTGAAAAGGTTTCTTTCCTGACACTAACATCTTTCATCTTGAGAAATGCAAAATAATGGATTTTAAATTATCATATGGAGTTTTTTTTTTAAGGAGCTAGGATCAGTGCATATCCTGCCAGATCACCCTCATTTCCTTTTAGTAAATGGCAAGCTTTATACTACCTAGTTGGAGAGAATTAATTTTGCGTAGTTACCAGATTTTGATAAACTGGCAGTTTGTTTTGAAAACTTAGGGACATGGGCTGGAGCTTGACTGATAGGGATGATAGACATAAACCTTGCAAACTGCTTGATAACAACAGTGTGTGTGGAAATGCCCAGAATTAAATCTTTCGCATTTAAAACTATGTACATGGTGCATTAGGAGCAAAAATAAACTACTGCTGCTTACTGACACAGACTCTGAAGGGTGTTTTTCTGTGCTGTGACCTCTATATGTAGATATGACTGACCTCATTTCCCTCCATTTCAAACTTAAATTTATTAGAATTCTTTAAGGAAGTAAGAAGCAGGTTAGATAAAGAGGAAACAATGTACCTAATATATTTGGGTTTTCAGAAAGTGTTTGATAAGGTAGTGAGCCCATGGTGTTGGAAATAGTATATTTGTATGGATAGAGGATCGGTTAAATAACCGAAGACAGAGTTGTAATAAGGGGCCGTTTTTCTGGGTGGCAAACTGTAACTAGTGATGTACTATTGAGATCAGTGCTACAGTGAATTATTTACATTTTATAGATTAATACCTTGGACGAGCAATGTGAATGTACTGTGGCCAAGTTTGTAGATGACGGAAAAAGTAGGTGGGAAGGCAAGTGATGAGGATGATCCAGAATCTGCAGAGTGACATAAACCAGTTAAGTAAGTAGATAAAAACTTGGCAGTTAGCATATAGTGTGGGATAGATGTGAACTTATTCTCTTTAGCAAGAAGAGTAGAGGAGCTGAATAGAGAGAGACAGCGGAAAGCTACAGAACAGAAGAATTTGGGAATTCTCATCCATGAATTACAAAAAGCTAGCATCCGTGTTCAGGGAAATAGGGAAGACAAATGGAATGTTGGCCTTCATTTCAAAGAATTTAAGAGAAGGGATGTTTTACTAAAACTATACAGGACACTTCGTCAAACCACAGGTTGAACTCTGAACAGTTTTGATTTCCTTATCCTGGAAAGATATACTGGCATTAGAGACAGTGAAATTTCTGTGTACTAAGCTGATTAACTGGTGTGGAGGGACTGTCTTATGAGGAGAAATTGAGAAAGTTGGGCCTGTACTCTTTGAAATTTCAAGGAATGAGAGGTGACCTTGTCGAAACGTACACGATTCTTCGTGGAGTAGATGTAGAAAGTTGTTTTTCGTTGTGGATAAAGGTGGATAAAGAACTGGTTGAGCAACAGGAGACAGAGAGTAGTAGTTGAAGGGAGTTTCTCGAAATGGAGAAAGGTGACCAGTGGTGTTCCACAGGGATCAGTGCTGGGGCCACTGTTGTTTGTGATATACATAAATGATCTGGAAGAGGGCTTAAGTGGTCTGATCAGTAAGTTTGCAGATGACACGAAGATTGGGGGAGTAGCAGAAAGCATAGGGGATTGTCAAAGAATACAGGAGAATATAGATAGACTGGAGAGTTGGGTGGAGAAGTGGCAGATGGAGTTCAATCCGGGCAAGTGTGAGGTGATGCATTTTGGGAGGTCTAATTCTAGAGCAAACTATACTGTAAACGGAAGAGCCTTGGGAAAAGTTGATGAGCAGAGAGATCTGGGAGTTCAGGTCCATTGTACCCTGAAGGTGGCTGCACAGGTGGATAGAGTGGTCAAGAAGGCATATGGTATGCTTGCCTTCATCGGACGGGGTATTGAGTATAAGAGCTGGCAGGTCATGTTAAAATTGTACAAGACTTTGGTTCGGCCGCATTTAGAATACTGTGTACAGTTCTGGTCGCCACATTACCAAAAGGATGTGGAAGCTTTGGAGAGGGTACAGAGAAGGTTTACGAGGATGTTGCCTGGTATGGAAGGTGCTAGCTACGAAGAGAGGTTGAGTAGGTTAGGATTGTTTTCATTAGAAAAAAGGAGATTGAGGGGGGACCTGATTGAGGTCTTCAAAATCATGAAGGGTATAGACAGGGTTGATAGAGATAAGCTTTTTCCCAGGGTGAGGGATTCAATAACGAGGGGTCACACGTTAAAGGTGAGAGGAGAAAAGTTCAAGGGGGATACACGGGGAAAGTACTTTACACAGAGGGTGGTAGGTGCCTGGAACGCGTTGCCAGCAGAGGTAGTAGAGGCAGGCACGGTAGATTCATTTAAGGTGCGTCTGGACAGATGCATGAGTAGGTGGGGAGCAGAGGGATACAGATCCTTAGGAATTGGGCGATAGGTTTAGACAGTGGATTTGGATCGGCGCAGGCTTGGAGGGCCGAAGGGCCTGTTCCTGGGCTGTAAGTTTTCTTTGTTCTTTGTTCTTCTTTGTTGTGGGAGAGTCTAGGACCGGAGAGTGTAATTTCCGAATAAGGCGTCACAAGTTTAAGACACCGATGAGAAGGAATTTCTTCTCCCAGTGTAGTGAATATGTGGAATTCCTTACCACAGAGGGCTTTTGAAGCTGGGTTGTTAAGTATATTCGAGGCTTTTTAATCAGCAAGGGGTCAAGGATTTTAGACAATAGGCAGGAAAGTGGGAGCTGAGAATTATCAGTTCAGACACAATCTTATTGATTGGTGGAGCAGACACAATGGGCTGAATGGCCTACTTCTGCTTCTGTATCTTATGGTCTTCTAATGCTGTTTTAACACTTCCAGGATTTAGGTCAGAATGCAGGTTAAACTGACCTGATTTTACTGTCAATCCCTTGAGTGGAACCCTGTGTTCATATTTTGTATGTTCACAATTCATTAATCATCTTTAATCAAATGGGTGGTTGTTAGTAAATGTGAAGGTGAGAGAACTAAAACAGCTTACATTTCTGTTGCATTTTTAACTGAAATTTGGCACTGTTCCACTTGATGTTCCACAAGATGTGACTAAAAAGCCAGTTGAAGAGGTGGGTTTTAAAGAACATTAGAACAAGTGAGAAGCAGTGAGGGTTAGCGAGGGATTCTAAAGCTTAGAGCCTAAACAGCTGACAGTGGAGTGATTAAAATTGGGTAGGAGCAAAAGAGGAAAACCAGAAGAGTTAGAATCACAATTTAGCCAATAGTACCATTTGACACATCAGTCAAAGTTTGGTGCAATGCAGAGAAAGAGCTGAACTGACCAGTTAACCCAGGATTGTCGGTCAACCTTAATGTCAAAGAATTTTCTATTTTTCTTGGCCATTTGCCTTTCATTTCTCTCTGCTGTATAGCTAAAAGGGGGTTATTAATTGTCATTAAAAAGCAGAAAGAGACAATTTGGCGCATTGAGGTCATACTGGCTATCAGGAATGGAATCCAGGCAGTCCTATTTCCTTACTCTATCCCATTCACCCTGCAAGTTTTTTTTCATGTCCTACTTCCTTTGGAAATAACTGATAGTCTGTGCTTCTTCCACATTTGTTGGCAGTGAATTCTGCGTTGAATCCTTGCATAAGACATTCATTTCCCCTGTAAATATTTTCTAATCAACTTGTTCAAAATATTATGATACACCTCCTGATTGGGACTTGAAACTGACTCTTGAAACTGGATAATGGGGATTCTGTTTCTTAGTCTACCATATCTAGGCCTGTTACAATGATACTCCTCTGCAAATCTTTCCATAACTACTTGCACAAAGAGAAGAATACCAGCTTCATTGACGTAATCTTGTAGCAAAATCCTCTAATTGAATTCCAGAATCATAGTATGGTTATAGCACAGAGGAAGAGCGTCCAGTCCTTTGTGTACTTTGTGTTTGATTTGATTTATTGTTGTTACTTAATATCTAAGTACAATGACAAGTTTTATTTTGCAAGCAGTACAGGCAGATCCTAACGAACATGGACATACATATGATAGGGTGCTTAGACAGAGTGAGACATACACGGTTATGACTTCACAGGAGGTGTGCAAATTAAGATCAACATTGGATTAAAATTAGAGAGATCCATTCAGCAGTCTAATAACAGCAGGGAAGAAGCTGCTGGTGTACCTGTTGGTGCGTGTGTTCAAGCTTCTGCATCTTATGCCTGATGGAAGAGAGTATTGCTAGGGTGGGAGGGGTTTCTGCAGATGTTGGTAGCCTTTCCCTGGCAGTGAAGAGTAGTTGGACTCCATGAATGGGAGGTTGGCTTCTGTGATGGTCTGGGCTGTGCACATAACTTTCTGTAATTTCTTATGGTCTTGGGCAGAGCAGTTGCTACACCAAGCCATTTCGCACCTGGATAGAATATTTTCTATGGCGCATCTATAAAAGTTGATGAGGGTCTTAATGGACATGCTGAATTTCCCAAGCCACCTGAAGAAAAAGAGGCATTATTGTGCCTTCTTGACTGTTGAATCTACATGGGTGGTCCAGATCAGATTGTTTATTGTCACTCCTAGGAACTTGACCCTTGCAACCCTCTTCACCTCAGCTGCATTGATATAGATTGGGGTATCCTCTTCCTTTCTTCCTGAAGTCAGTGATCAGTTCTTTTGTTCTGGTGAAATTGAAAGAGATTGCTATTGTTGCACCACAAAACCACGCCCTCTAACCTCCTGTATTCTGACTCATCATTGTTTGATATCCGGCCGACAACAGTGGTGTCGTCAGTAAACTTGTAGGTGGTCAAAGTTTTGGCAAAGATCTGTAGCTCAGGTGATGTTGTTGACGTGCTTGCCAAACTGGCTTGCTCTGAAAGAGGACAAGCCAGCTCAGCGAGCAAGTCAACAACCTTGTAGATGGTGTTCGTTTGAAATTTGGCTACTCAGTCATGAGTATACAGGGAGTGCAGTAGGGGGCTCAGTACACATTTTTGTGGAGCACCAGTGTTGAGGATTATTGTGGAGGAGGTGCACTTGTCTATCTTCATTGATTGTGGACAATGGGTCAGGAAGCTGAGGATCCAGTTGCTGAGGGTAGAGCTGATGCCCCGGTCTTGGAATTTTGAGATTAGTTTGGGAGGGATTATAGAGTTGAAGTTGGTGGTGTAGTTGATGAGTAGGAGCCTGATGTCGGTATTCTCATTATCCAGATGTTCCAGGGATGAGTGTAGGATGAAGGAAATAGTGTCCGCTGTAGACCTGTTTTGCCAGTGGGCAAATTGCTGGGCATTGAGGCAGGCTGGGAGGCTAGAGTGACTGTGGGCCATGACCAACCTCTCGAAGAGCTTCATGATCATGAAGGTCAGAGCCACTGAGCAGTAGTCGTTGACACATATTGCATGTGTTTTCTTTGGTACTGAGATGATGGTTTTCTTGAACAAAAACAAAGTGGCTGGAAAAGCTCAGCAGGTCTGGCAGCATCTGTGGAGGAGAAAGCAGAGTTAACATTTCGGGTCTGGTGACCCTTCCTCAGAACGGTTGTCTTGGTCTTCTTGAAGCAGATGGGGACTGATCTGACCCCTGTGCTGGTGACAGAGGGAACAGGGTGTGTCTGGGGCTGTCAGGGCAGGTAACAGCGTGTCACTGGCATCCTGCTCGAACCGGGTATAAAAAGCACCGAGTACCTACTTGTCTAGGTTGTTCGCTGAATTTTTGAATATGGTCCAGTTCCGCAGAAGCTATTCCGCTGCCTCGGACCAGCATTGTACTACTACCTGTGAAGGGACCTCTCATTTCAACTTATGCTTGTAAGCTGGGAGGACAAACAGTGTTGTGACATGATTTTTCCAAAGTGCAGACAGGGTATGGAGCAGTAACTGTTTTTGTTTGTGTAGCAATGGTCAAGGATGTTCGGTCTCCCTGGTGGGATAGGAGATGTGTTGATGCCATTTTGGTAGCAGACTCTTGAGGTTGGCCTGGTTGAAATCATTGTTCACGATGAATAAGGACGCGGGGGATTTCATCTCCAGAGCATTTGTAGTAGTGTAAATTTGATCCAAAGCACTCTTCACTTCTGCCTGAGGTGGTATGGCTACTGTCGCCAGGAAGGCGGAGGTGAATTTGTGTGGATGGTAATAGGGATGGCATTTCACTGTAAAGTATTCGTAGGTCCAGGGAGCAGTCGCTCGCTGGAGTCACCACCTCTGAGCACCAAGAGGTGTTGATTGGGAGGCAGACCCCACTGCCCTTTGCCTTACCTGAGGACGCTATGTAGTCCATGTGATGTATGGAGAAACCCTCAGCCTCCAAGGCACAGTCAGATATAGCAGGACCGAGCTATATCTTGTTAAAACAGAGCATACAACAGTCTCCCAATTCTCTCTGAAAGATAAATCTAGATCGGAGTTCATCTATTTTGTTTTCAATAGTTTGGACATTTGTCAAGAGTATGCTGGGGAAGGGGGACTGGAAACCTCACGGTTACAGTCTAACTGGCAAGCCAGCACATTTTCCATGTTTTCTGGTAGGTTTTCTGCTTCTGAACAGTACAGAGCAAACAACGACAACTCGGCTAGTCCCATTTGCTTGACCTCTTTCTGCAGCCCTGGAATTTTTTGACCATGTCCAACAAGAGAATCTAACCATTACTGGTTTGATTAAAAATTGAACCTTGACTACATGGAGACCCTAGCCTGATAATCACAATGTTATTATACTGTATTCTTTCTATAACTCTTGTCTGGTGTATTTTACTTGGAGTTAATTGATTGTAAATTTTACCTCCGTTTGGCTTGTGACTGTAGTGGAGCTTGTTTTTTTTTAAAAACTGTTCAATGAGCCTTTGAACCTGCTCTTATAGCAGTACAAAAACAAAATACTGCTGGCACTGGAGATCTGAAATAGAAACAGAAAATGCGGAAAATACTCTGCAGGTCTGTGGAGACAGAATCTATTATTGTTTCAGGTTTCTAACCGTTTGTCAGAACCCAGTTTACTTAGCTGTAGTTAGTTTTGTTACTAAGATAATGCTTCCTTTGGTGGATAAGGAAGGAATATGTGCTCTTTGTTGCATTAGGAACCTGTCTGCCTGTTAAATGCTTTGGCTGAGTTGTCACTGTGTTGGGTGGCCCTGTAATTCATAAATTTAATCAGAAGGACACCATTACTGCTGAAGTTATGTTTAGCACAAAGTTTATCTAGTTGACAATTATATCTTCTCATTTTCCTTGGTGGAGCACTAATAACTTCTGTGCACACATTGCATCAATTCCCTTCATGAGTTTTGAAACTTGAACCTGTATTTTTGTCCAATGAGAGATGATGTAGCTTTTTCAGCCTTTCTTTATAAGTGGGTTAATTTTAGGGAGAGAGAAAGAGTATCAAACTTGGTAACCTTCTTGGAACAATTCTTCTGTCCCTTTTTAGTAAGTACAATGACAAAGCTGTTTATAATATATCACGTGCTGTATTCTATGATTTCCGAACTGTTTTCATATCCATAAACTTTATTCCTGAATGTCCAAATATACTTTATCTCTGTAGTTCCTTTAGAAAATTGTACCTGTACACTGTGATGATACGAATGTTAGATCAAATGAAGGCTATGTTTCCACACACATGCTGAGTTCCTGATCATATGCTGAAGTAGGGTGCTGGAACAAGGTTTTCCCAATGGAGAAAGGATAAATCCGAGAGAAGGATATTCATCAGTGCTTTTTTTGACCGTACTGGACAGAGTGGTAGCTGGTACTGGGCATCAGAAATAAACAAAGGACTTTGTATTCATATAGTGCTCATCACATCTTAAGGACATCCTGTGGAGCTTCACTGAAAATACAAAGACCAGAAAACAGAGGCTGAAAAAATGTTTGTTTAACTCAGAGCATCTGTTTATTTACTGCGTTACCAAAATACAGGCATTGCAAATCTTTTAAAAGAAGAAATAATGGCCACCATCTTCACCAGTTTCAAATTGTTCAAGATCTTTGTGCCTTTCTTCAAGTGTGGAGTGTTTTCTGTCGCACATGTGTTTGTGCATATATTTCATGTAAAAATGCAAATATTTAACAGCAAACTACCCAATTTAGTGAAATGATAGTGAGGAAAATGTTATAAACATCTTTTGTTCTGGCTTGCTAGTGACTGTGAACTTGATTGCGTTTTGACTGTGATGTAAGTACTTCATAATCCTACATTGATTCCTGTCCATATATATATATATATATGGTGGTTTGATTGAAATTTTCATGCAACTCAAAACAATAATACAGTTGGTTATTCTAAGAGTAAAAGGGTTAAAATGTTAATTTGAACCCATAGTGTTTGTTCAAATCAGCAAATGTATTAACTGCTGTTTCATTGGCAATTGGTGTACCTTCAGAGACTGCATTTCTTGACATCACCTGAAAGAACAAAATTTCTTCTGGTCCATCCAAGTCCTTCATTTTTTAGTTTCTGTTTGCATTTATGGCCTTACATTGGAAAGTCTAGGATTGGCAAATGCTACATGCCAATCTGACCAGTCACACATACAACAATTGATTGTGCATTTTATGCTTTTCGGGAAAGTCTGGAACTTTGGAGAATGCCTCCACTTTATGAACAATATCCTTCTGAAATATTTACTGCTAGCATTTCTATATCTGAGATAACAAGGTGTAGAGCTGGATGAACACAACAGGCGAAGCCGCATCATAGGAGCAGGAAAGCTTGACGTTTCGGGCCTAGACCCT
>JAHRHZ010000264.1:29432610-29554517 GCA_024137785.1 Ginglymostoma cirratum | reverse complement strand
ATAAGGGTCTAGGCCCGAAACGTCAAGCTTTCCTGCTCCTATGATGCTGCTTGGCCTGCTGTGTTCATCCAGCTCTACACCTTGTTATCTCGGATTCTCCAGCATCCGCACTTCCTATTATCTCTGATTTCTATATCTACCCTGCTTTCATTCTTCTATTCATTGCCTTCATACGGAGTTACTCTTGACTCTCATCAACTTCCTTAATTCCAACCCCTCTGCTAGTTTGAACATTGAAAAGCTATATAGCCTGTTACCCACATCCTTATTGCAGTATCCTCCCTGTGCTCCACTGGCTACAAGGTTTCTGTGCCAACTTTTAAAATCTTCTGAACTCACATCCTGCTCAAATTAATGAGGCATTTCTGCTTTGGTCATAAAGTGGTCCTTAGAACTATAGCAGTGAGTTACTTAACTTCCCCTTCTCCCTGCTTCATTATTAGTCACTCAATCAGACTTATTAACTATCTTAACTTATTGGAAATTATGTCCAGTTCTCTTTGCCTTGCTAGCACCTTGCTCTTTTTGCAACCTCATCAAAGCCTTTTACTTTGGTTATTATCTTGCCTGAAGCTCAGAAAAGCACTCCATCTTTTGCTTTCCTTTCTACTCAATTTACTTCCTAATGTTAAAACATTTGACTTGTTGACTTTTTAATAAGTTTGCTTTTTCTCCCAGTAAATTTGTCAGTATTGAAACAAAAAACAGACCCGTAGTTCTCGTTTTGAAATTTTGCTAGTTGGAGACTTGCCATCTGCCTTTTTAGAAGAACTTAAAGATGAGTACGTCATAGTGATGTGATGACATACTATATAATCAAGCATTATTTTAATTATCAGATTCCTATGTGAGTTATGAACCTGAATGCATTTAGTGTCTAAACTTGGTCCCAATCTTTCTACTGTAATTTCTGAACAATTCATGAAGTTCTAAAGAGTAGCAAGTGTGTAGATGAGGGAATTAGCTGCATTTGTAAATTAATTATTTGCTAAAGTGATGTAGCCACATACTTAAATTGCAAGCGTCTCATTTCCTGTCTGAAATACAAGCACAAAATTTAGAAAAACCTCAGTAGAGCACACAGGCATCAGTGTAAAGAGAAACTGAACACTTCGAACGCAGAACCAGAAGAAGTTATTTAATAGGTTTTAACCAAGTCTAGAAATAGGGGAATATTAAGAGAAGTGAAAATAGTAGAGTATAAGACTCCACCATATGGTTTATTGATTTCCAAAGCTAACTTTGCTGTTTCTCTCCACAGATACTGCTTGATTCTGCTGAACTATTCCAGCATTTTCAGTTTCTGTTCCAGAGTCAGCTTGTCTTTTTAAAATTTTGAGGTCTCAGTTCTCTTTTGTTTGCTCCATGGCATTGTCTTAACCAATCAGAGTCCACTTGCCAACTGATTGACAGTTTTTCTCGTAACTTCTTGTTCACTGTGAAATTGGTGTTCTTGCATTTCTCCTAATGGGTGCAAGACAAACAGCTTCAAAAGCATATACATTTTTCAGCAATAATCAAGTTCAATACAAACAGGAAACAGTTTCCGATTCCAGAGTCTATGGTATTTTCACCTGTTTTGGAATTTTTGTTTACTTTTGCTGTTCACATGGCCCCTGTTTACTTTCAAGCTGAGCATAACTTGAATTTCAAGTGTCAAAATACTGTGTGCTGATTTGTATAATTAAGTTTTCTTGTAAAATATCATGTTTACTGTGGCATCACCCTTGGGTATCTCCAAATTCTTAATCTGAGTAAGTCTCGATACCACAATTAACCAGATCCACTATTATTGCCAACAAGAAGGTACTTAACTGCATTTTCTAACATGAGAGTAGTAAGCACTTGACCTAAGTTTTCTAACGTGAACAACATGTTAGAGCTTTTCTGTGATTCTTTCTCTTCATCCGATAGGGGCTTCATTAGTTTAATTAGACCCATAAAAATGTGTCAAATCACCAATTTTCCAAGTTCCTTTTTGTTTTTCGTATTTTTTCATATTTTGAAGTGGCTGAGTTGAATTTTAACCAATTTTAGATTTTCTTTCAGTTAATTGATTTAAATTCCTCTGTTAAAATTCAAGATTTGATCCAAAACTACACTATGCCACGTTCTGTTGTTTTGAAACAGAGGCAGAAATTGCTGGAAAAGCTCAGCAGGTCTGGCAGTATCTGTGCAGAGAAATCAGAGTTAACATTTCGGGTTGTGTGACCTTTCCTCAGAACTGATGGGAGCTAGGAAAATGTTGGTTTATATGCAAAAGATAGGGTGGGGGAGGCGGTAAGAGGTAAACAGTAGGTCGGGATAGAGCCCCGAGAGAGAGACAAAGGAGTGGATAATGATCCGGCTAGGAGAGTGAATAGCTATTAATTGGGATTCCGAGTGGTTAACAATGGATTTTTCTGTAATACTGTTTTGAACAACTGCTATTTTGAATGTGTTTCTTTTTCATGGAATTACCTGTCACTTTCTCTTTGGTACCTTTGAATTGCCAATGATGAGGTAAAACTGTTGATATCTGTTATATAAGGTAATGGTCTCAATGAATTAATGTTGGAGACTAAGCGGAGCTGAATGCAATCTATTGATGTTATACGGGCTTGGGTGGTGAAGAGGAGTCTAGATTG
Organism: Ginglymostoma cirratum; assembly: GCA_024137785.1. Taxonomy (NCBI): domain Eukaryota; kingdom Metazoa; phylum Chordata; class Chondrichthyes; order Orectolobiformes; family Ginglymostomatidae; genus Ginglymostoma; species Ginglymostoma cirratum. The sequence goes on along the minus strand of JAHRHZ010000264.1, from coordinate 29,551,890 downwards.
AGATGTTAGTAGTCAGATGTATCGTCTGTCTCCTGATAGACATAATAACAAAGACCAAGACTAAACTAGCCAATGTAACTTGAGACTGTTGTTACAATGTACTAAGCTGTAATCTTGAGACATGTGTTTTTGATAATTAGCAGTGGTTCATTCCCTACCAAAGTTGCCATAGTCCCAGAGGGCGAAGATGACTGGTGGTTTAACTTGAGGGTCACCACACTTCAGGTGAGAAATGAGGTTGAGAAGGTGGGCATTCGTGGTGACTTCAGCCAGTACGGGAATGGAACCCAAGCTGGTGGTGCCCCTCTTTGTTGCAAACCCAACCATCCAGCCTATTGAGCTAACAATCCCCCCATCGCTTACCACTTTTAATTCAGTAGGCCCTGTGCAGTGGAAGTGTCCCTACTGCTGAAACACCAGACTCTGTTTCAAGGCTCACTTGCTCCAGGAGTGAATAATGATATCTCTGAACAGGTTGACTTGTTAAAAAAATTCTAGAAAACAATGTCAGGTTTCTTTGGTGCCGTGGTAGGGTCCCGACTTGCGTATCAGAAGGCCCAGATTCAATTCCCACCTGTTCCAGACATGTTATATGATGTTTGAACAGGTTGATTAAAAATATTTAGGCTTCTGTGGTGTTGTGGTAGTGTCATTATCTCTGTGCCAGAAAGCCGGATTCAAGTCCCACCTGCCGCAGAGATGTGTCGTAACATTTCTGAACAGTTTCATTGAAAATGTCTGTAAAGCAGGATTGGTGTAGTACTTTACCCTGATCATTAGTTGATAGTGGTTGGTTTTGCAGCACACAAACATGGCGATTAGCAGTGGGCATTTGACCAACAACGTAACAATGGTAAAAACAGTCCATGAGATTCAGCTTAAATCTTCACTTCAGACCTGGTTAGGAATGCAAGTGAAACAGTGTGAGCTGTTGGAGCATAACCAAATAGTCATTTGCCAGTTAGATCTTCCTTTTCAAAGAACCTTGTGTCAGGCCAGCCTAGATTTACAGGTTTGGTTGGGATACTAATGGTTTGGAGCTTTGTGAGTACAGCTAATTTTGTTTTGGCAAGAGGCAAAAAACTTGAAAATAACGGTGTAAAGGACTAGGCTAAGGAAGATAAAAGTTGAGAAAAAAATACTTTGCTTTCACTAACAGCACTGCAGCTGGAGTATGTACACACCACAGAGTACACAACAGTAGCAAAATTAAGAGCTGTGGGATTAATTTTTATTGAGTTTGCAGCATTGGGAACATCACAAAGTAGATTTCATGTAACAAAAGGGTATTTTAAATGATAAAACAGAGCAGAATCTAACTGAAGAAGATAGTTAAAAGACTTAAGACTGTGGTAAGAACAAATGATGAATAATTTGAGCATTGATTTTGTTAGTAAGATATATTAAGGCTGCAGACATAGAGCTTCATTAAAAAAATCATGGGGTGAAATGTGCATTTTGTTTTCGGCTTTGAAAGTCGGGAAGGTCTTTACTTTTTGGAAGAGAAAATAAACCTATCAACCTGGTTGCAGCAGGTGGGAAAATCTCCATTTCACTTAGAAAGGCAGGAAGTAACCATTTTGTCTGCAAAAAAATGTAGAAGCTCTGGGAAGCAGCTCAGTGATACAGCATTATTTAAATAAAGCTTTAAGTTTATGAATAAACAAAGTATTATAGCATAGTTATAGTGCAAAGATTAAAAGCATTTAAATAGCAATGCCATTTTTTCATTATCTTATGGAAATAAAAGTTTTCCAAAGAAAGAGATAAAAGCAGCACTGTCGAACTGCAGGATTAAACATTTTCAAGCCAGATATTGGCGGCATTTAGGTAATGCAGAACTCTAAACTATTTTAAGGGAAGAAGAATAAATAATTAAATGAAGAAGGCATGGCTGGGGAAATAAAATCACCAGCGGTTTAATCTTCCGCAGAGGTTTTAAATTTAGAGATGGGTCAAATTGAACTCAAAATGAGACATCTTGGAGAAAACAGTTCTTAATATACAGAATTGGTTCAAACCTAAATACTAAACCTCAAGCTGAACAAGTAAATATCTGGTTGGATCTGATTTAGACCTTCAGTGGATGAACTTAGTTAAATCTCCAAAATATAAAAGAAGGCCCAGATATTTTTGAGGCAGTTATAACGGTTTTGACAGCTACTATTTGAGAACAGATAAAAATCTGTGAAAAAGCAAGATTTAACAGAAGGATTTAACGTTCAGGAGAATCTGTAGATATTTTCATTAATAATCTCTCCAGATTATTGAAAAAACTGTCACTGTGGGGCTTTTAAATCGGGATTCAGAAGAGACAAAGTTGTGTTGGAATTATTGATGATGCTTTGTCAGATTTACTACGCTCCAAAGAAGATTTGACTTTGAAGAAAGGTGCTCAAATTATGGTGGAAGCAGAAACCAGGAAATTTCTCAGGCAAATGCTGAAGGGAGAAGGACAGTTTTATCAGAGGAGAATAACAGAATCCATCCCATTTATTAGGTGTGATACTCTAAAGACACATGGGAGAAACCAATACAAAGAGTAGATCAAACAGCAAATATTAAAAATCAGTGTCCATGCTGTGGACCAAAGTAAGCCTCTCAGGCATAAGCAGTGCCCACCTATGACAAAAAAATAGCGGCATCTGTATTATGGGTCACTTCCAGAAGAGGAGCATAAATAATATGGAGGTTCAGAGCAGCTAAGAGTCAAATGTGTGCTAATACCAGGATCTTCATAAAGTAGAACCACCTCCATTTTAAAAAAAAAAAAACCTCCATAATTCTAAGGGGAAACTAGTGATTCGACCAACTAGGGTTTGACAGAACCTGTTTGTCAATTGACATTTCATTAATTTTAAGCTTAATGTAAGGCTTGTGTCACTGTCCTATCAGATCAAAAACCAGGCTGAAAAAGCAGATGTGACTGTCTACAGATGTAAATACATGTGGTCCAGCTGAAATACTGCTCATTGTTAAAGATTTGCTACAAATAACATTGAAAAGAACAGGATGTCATCTAGTACAGCATAATTACATAATTTAAGTCACAGACACTTAATTAACCACAAAGACAAACACAAAGTGGAGAACCATGAGTGCATAACATGTGATGAAAGTTTTGTGAAGTTATTACAATAACTTCTCCCATGTGACCTGGCCCTCAGCTGCCCTAAGCTCTACATATTAGGAAAACTTTTGACATCATTTGTTTTGCATAAAACAGGAATAAGTGTTTATTACTAATGAAAAATACTTTGCAAAGCTCTAGGAATGGTAATATTCAAACTCTTAAGATCACTAATTAGCTAAGGTTCTTGGGTTGAGTTGTAGCTCAGGTTGTGGATGCTGTGGTTGGTTCGCTCGCCAAGCTGGTTCATTAGTTCGCAGACGTTTCATTACCCTGAAGGGTAACATCATCAGTGCAGCCTCCAATGAAGCGCTGCTGTGTTTTCCTGCCTGGTATTTAAACTTTGGGGTCAGTTGGAATTGGTTAACTCATTTCCAGTTTTTCTTGCAGTGGTGTATAAAAAGGATCTAATTCTACGTGTTTATTGATGGCCTTCGTGGTGGAGAACCAAGTCTGTAGAAATTCCTGTGCCCGTCTCTGTTTGGCCTGTCCTAGGATCTTGATGTTGTCCCAATCAAACTGATGGTTCTCCTTATCTGTGTGAATGGAGACGAGTGAGTACTGGTCGTGTCTTTTTGTTGCTAGTTGGTGTTCATGTATTTTTGTGGCCAGTTTCCTTCCTGTCTGTCCAATGTAATGTTTGTTGCAGTCTTTGCATGGGATCTTGCAGATCACGTTGGTTCTGTCCTTAACCATGATCTACAAGATCCCATGTAAAGACTGCGACAAACATTACATTGGACACCAAGGAAGGAAACTGGCCACAAGAATACATGAACACCAACTAGCAACAAAAAGACACGACCAGTACTCCCTCGTCTCCATTCACACAGATAAGGAGAACCATCAGTTTGATTGGGACAACATCAAGATCCGAGGACAGGCCAAACAGAGACGGGCACAGGAATTCCTAGAAGCCTGGTTCTCCACCAAAAAGGTCATCAATTAACAAGGAGAATTAAAGCCTGTATATACACCACTAGAAAGAAAAACTGGAAATGAGCTAACCAATTCTAACAGACCCCAAAGTTTAAATGCCAGGCAGGAAAACACAGCAGCGCTTCAATAGAGGCTGCACTGATGCTGTTACCCAGCAAGGTAATGAAACGTCTGCGAACTAACGAACCAACCATGTCATTAACTAACCACCTGGACTATTTGACTGAAGTTTACCTTTGTCCTCAAAGCTGGCACTTTAACCTCCTTTTCTTGTCTTTCAGATTTGTAATGGCGTTAGATGTTAGGTTAAAGATTGAATGAGAGAAAGATGGTAATCAACATGGCTGGACTCAGTATCTGAATCTCAGGTTAGCAATTCCAGCCCCCAAATAGGCTAAACCCCTCTGAGCAGCTCTACGACAGTTTGATGAGGAAAGAGCTGAAACCTTTGAAAGAATAATTGCATTAGATTAGTTTTGCCTTCTGGGCAGTCTCCTGGTACCCCAATAATCGGACACTTACGATACTGTTCCTCACCGAAAACCGTCTTCCAGTTCCATCTTTACTGCTCCAGTCAGTTATCTGTTCTTTGCTTCAAGCAATACCCCTGTGGTTCCCTACCAAGTGGGCACTCAGGGTATGTCTCCTGCCCAGGAACAGTCCTTTCTCAGACCTCAGTGCTCAAGCTGTAGCCATTGACTCTTCACACAGGGCTGCAGGGATTAGCTCTACAACTCCGGCCCCTTGTTTTTCCCTCAGTTTATAACATTTCTTATTGGTCATTATTGAACCTTTTGAACAGCACTGAAGCAAAGGTGCTTTTTGAGATGTGTACCCTGTATTGCTAACAGGATAAGGAACGCTCAGTACTGAATACAACATCACATTAAGGGACAATGCTAATCCATTAGGTCTCGACATAACCAGAAAGAATTTGTATCCCTTAATGTCTCCAGTTCAGAAGCAATTTGAGGAACTGACCAGAATGTGAATTCTGTGATGACGAAACCAACTGAGTGGTGTTCAAGTATGGTTACAGCACCCAAACCCAATGAGTCCATCAGATTTCTGTTTTAATCTGTTCATTGGATGTGGCCGTCAGTTGTTGGATAGCTTTGGGGAATCATTTACTTGCTGTAGGATTCCTAATCTCCTCTTGATCTGCTGTTGTGGCTATGGCATTTATATGGTAGTTCAGTTCAGTTTCTGAGCATTGCTAGCCTCCAGGGTGATGATAGTGGGGCGTTCGGTGATGGTAACGTTCAATAGAATGTCAAGGGGAGATACAAACATCGAACATAGAACAGTACAGCACAGTACAGGCCCTTCAGCCTTCGATGTTGTGCCGACCTATTATCCTACTAAGATCAATCTACCCTGCATACCCTACATTTTACTATTCTCCATGTGCCTATCCAAGAGTCGCTTAAAAGTCTCTAAATTATCTGACTTCACTACCACTGCCAGCAATGCATTCCACACGCCCACCACTCTCTTTGTGAAGAACCTACCTCTAACATGCACCCCCATATCTTCCTCCAGTCACCTTAAAATTATGCTCCCTTGTAATAGTGATTTCCACCCTGGGAAAAATTCTCTGACTATCCACTCTATCTATGCCTCTCATCATTTTGTACACCTCTATCAAGTCACCTCTCAACCTTCTTTGCTCCAGTGAAAGAGGCTCTAGCTCCCTCAACCTTTCCTCATAAGACCTGCCCTCCAGTCCAGGCAGCATCCTGGTAAATCTGTTCTGCACCCTCTCTATCGGAAAGATGTGGAAGCTTTAATGAGGTGACCAGAACTGAACACAATATTCCAAGTGTGGTCTGACCAGAGTTTTATAGAGCTGCAGGATAACCTCACTCTTAAACTCAATTCCCCTGCCGTGGTTAATGCCTGGAAGATGTGTGGCAAGAATGTCATTTTCCACTTGTCAGCCCATATGTGGATATTGTCCAGCTCTTGTTACACTGAGATATGGACTGTTTTGGTATTTGAGGAGTTGCAAATGCTGCAGAATATTGTGTAGTTGTTAATGAACCTCCCAGTCCTGACCTTTTTGTTGAAGGGAAGATCATTATTGAAGCACTCTGAGCCAAGAGACCTGGGTTCAATTCCCAACTGCTCCACTGGTGTGTCATACCATCTCTGATCAGGTTGATTAGGAGATATCCTGGAGATTAAGTGGTTTATGTGGCGCAGTGGTAGCGTGCTCAACTCTGAGCCAAGAGGTCTAGGTTCAAGTCCTACCTGTTCCAAAGATGTATTGTAACACATCTCAACATGTTGATGAGAAAATATCTGCCCAAGGATTAAGGAGCTCTTGTTACCCAGCAGGACCACCCCTACCTCTGGACCAGAAGGCCTGGTTTCCAATCCCATCCTTTGCAGAAGTGTGTTATAGCACTTCTGATTAGGTTGATTAGAACATACCTTTGTTTTAAGGATTAAGAGCTCTTGTGGTGCATAAGTAGTGTCTCTATCCCTAAGTCAGAAGGACTATGTTCAAGTCCTACTTGCTCCTGAAGCATGTAATAGAAAATATCAACCGTGAGGATTTCTTGCAGAGATGTCCTGGAGCTGAGATGGTTGACCTCCAACAACAACAACCATCTTCCTTTGTGCCAGACCTGACTCCAGTCAGCAGAGAGCTTTCCCCTGATTCCCATTGACTCCAGTTTCGTTAGGACTCCTTGATGCTATATTCCATCAAGTACGGCCTTGATTTAAGGGCAGTCACTCTCACCTCGCATCTGGAATTCGGCTCTTGTGTCCATGCTTGAACGAAGGCTGTGGTTAGGTCAGGAGATGAATAGCTCTTGCAGAACTGAAATGGAGTGTGAGTGAGCATGTTAGCAATTGCTGAGCAATAACACTGGCACCAACCATTACTTTATGATGATACAGAGTGGGCTGATGGGGTGGAGGCAATTTTCCACTTTGCTAGATAGATGCAAGTCTTGTAGCTGTACAAGAGAACAGTGATAGAGGTGCACCAAGTTTTGGAGCAGACATCTTCACGGCTATTTCTAGAATGTTATCAGGGCACATAGCTTTTGTAGTCTCTGATGCATCCAGTCGTTTGTGGAGTGGTGGAGTGGACAATTAAACAACTCACTGGAGGATGAGATTCCACAAATATCCACCCACATCCTAAGTAAGGGGCATCCCAGCACATCAGTGTAAAAGGTAAGGCTGAATCGTTTGGAACAATCTTCAGTCAGAAGTGTTGAGTGGATGATCCAGCTTGGCCTCCTCCTAATGCCAGCATTTCACCGTGCTTCATTCCATATGACAGGAAAAGACAGCTGAAGGCATCAGATAGTGCCAATATTTTTTTAATATTACTGCAGGGGACTTGTGATTCAGAACTATCTGTGTCCTTAGTTAAGTTGATCCAGTACAACTACAGCACTGTATCACCAGGTAGATACCAGAAAATTGGTCAGTTATGTCCTGTTCACAAAAAAAAAGCAAGACAAATCTACTTGGCTAATTTACTGTCCTATCAGCTTATCAGCATACTCTCTTATCGTCAAAAATGTGGATGACTCTTAATTTCCTTCTGAGATGGCCTAGCAAGCCACTTAAACTATTACAAAGTCTAAGAAGTGAGGGAAGTGATCATTGATAGTGCTGTCAAGTGGCCCTGGTTCATCAATAACCCCCTTGTTAATGCACAGTTTGGTTTCTGTCAGGGACTCTCAGTTCCTGACCCCTGTTATGCTTTTGGCTTAAACATGGACCAAACAGCTGAACTCCAAAGGTGAGATGTGTGACCCCCTTGATATCAAGTGATATGTGGCACTGAGTGTGACATCAAGGAGCCTGAGTACAATTAGAATATGTGTTTGCATGTAAGGTGGTCCTTCTGGTTGCAGTCAGGAACATCCTTGTTGGAGGTCAGTCTTCCCTACATCAGGTCAAAAGTGGAGATGTTCACTGGAAGTTGGACATGTTTAGCATGTTAGTAACTCCACCGTGTGTAAGGTCTCCTCAAAACCACACACGATCCTTACTTTGAATTGTAGAGCCAAGTGTTCAGTGTTTTGAAATTCTAACGAATTTAAAACAAAGAAGACTGAGATTTATTTCGTGCTCATTTATGTCCAATGGATGTCTTAATTGGAAAATCACATCAAGTACTTTTGAAGTGTCATCATTGTTGTAATCTTGGAAAGGCAGCAGCCAATTTATGCAAACTCCCCAGAAACAGCTGTGTGATAATTAATTAGAAAATCCCTTTTGCTTTTTATTGAGAGATAAGTATTAGCCAGGACATTGAGGATATCCCTCCTGCTCTCTTTGAAATATGGCTTTGGAATCTTTTACATCCACCTGAGTAGTTAGCTGATACCTTTGATTGGGCTAGAATGTGAACTGTGATCCAGTTTCAAGCACTAGCCATTGTCTCAACCAATCAATTTTCAGTACTTTTGCAGTGGTAGCTAAACGAGAAGACACTAAAGTTATTGAATCTTTTTATGTTTGCCCAAAGACTAGTTCTGTCATCAGTACAAATTGAGTCAGAGTTGTGTTTTTACCATGCCATGCCATCTGATTCTATTGGCAACATGAGAAGCGTGGCAAGATTCTGACGTTTCTTTTAGGAGGAAGAAGTATTCTTACGTATTTTGTATTGATCTGTAAAGTGGTAACTTCCATATCTGTATTTCTGGTAATTGCATTTCTCAGTAGCATATCTGATACGTCATAGCCATGTCCTAAACACACATTTTGCCTGGTGTAAAAAGAACTTCACTGTCTAAGCAAATTCCTGAGGATCCAATGGTGCCTTTTTGCAAAGCCCTGCAAATACTACACAATTGCTTGACTGCTTATACCTATCAGTAACACTGGTGAAAATTTTTACAATTGAGTGATTGTTATTGTTCATTATTGATTTGACTAAATTGATCAACTGTTGTCATTTTGAAGAAATGGGGCAAGGTAGTTCTAAACTTCCAACTAATAGATTAGACAGTAAAACAAGAGATGGACACAGTAGCTATTTTGCCCAAAGATCTCACCGCATTAATGAGGTAAATATCATCTAGTTTTGTTTCTGCCTGTGTTGAATTCAGGAGGAAAGTGTAAAGGAAGTGCTGCATTGTCGGGCGTGTTCTTTGGATGACATCAAACTTTATCCTCGCTCTCGCTCTCGCTCTCTCAATCTCTGTGCACTCAACCATCTTGGGATCTAAGGTGATGCCAAAGCTTGTTCATGACCAGACTCCCTCAGAGGAAGGACAGTCTTGCTTTTTACCTGGTGACTCACTATTGTTACGAGTAAGATGTCAGTGGCTGAAGTGTCGAATCCTAATTCCTTTCCAGTATGTTAACCAGCAAAACCTGATCATTTTGCTGCCTATCATTTTGGATTGGGGCCCTTATTGTAGACTTTAAAGAAAAAATGCTTAACTTTTCAAATCATAGCAACAGATTTAGTACTGAGGGAGATTTTAATTTCAGTACTTTGTTTTCTACATTGAACCCAGCAAACAAGCAGCATGGACGAATACGTGAAAATGGTGGACTGAATTAAAAAAAAAAAATCAATTGAGCCCCCAAGCCTGTCCTATGCTATCCTTTTTGCATATCACGATCTTCACTACTTCCCAACTCAGAAGCCAGCCTGCCATGCATTATCTTCACCAGCAGAAACATTCATGCAAATTAAGTTCCCTTTCCTTTGAAAGTGATCACATAAGATCCAAGAGATTTTCAACTACTGTCAATCTCATGGAGTTGTGTGTTATTGAATACACGTTTTTTGGCTAAAGCCAGGTCTTCTGTTTAATTCCTGTCATTATTGCGTGCTGCCTTGTGTTTAGTTTTCAACTAATTTCGACAACTAGCTGATCACTGATATGTTGCTCACTCTTCGTCTGCGGTACAGCTGTGACAGAATAATTATGAATTTGGCTTGTTCCTCTTCCTTTGGCAGTTCCTCAGGGTCGTGGATGAATTGATTCCACTCGGTTTGTGCTTTCTGGGGTACCTGATTCCGATGTTTTGAATGGAATATTGTATTTGTTTAGGGAAGCTTTCAGGGTGTCCTTGTTATGTTACCTCTACCCTTGTCGTGATCAGTTACCACTGCAGAGCTCAGAATAAAGCACTCATTTAGGGAGTTTTCTGTCAGGCATGCAGACAATAGAGTGTGCCCTTCATGCACGACCAATTCCTTGATAATGGGGATATTGGTTTTCATGTTGGTATGACCATCCTGCTAGTGGATTTACAGGATTTTGTAAAGCAAGTGCTGGTGCTAACTCTTCAGGCATTTGAGGTGTCTGCTGTGTATGATCCATGTTTCTGCTGTATACGGGAAAGTGGGGACCATGGATGCTGAGTAGATAATGTCATTGGTGCTGGTTTTGACATCTTGGACTTTGAACACGCTCTTCCTTAGGCTTTTGATGGCTGAACTGGCACATTGGAGTCAACGTTGGCTTTCATCATCAGTGCCTGGTCGCATTGAGAGAAGACTTCGGAGGTATGCAAAATGATGCACTTTGGCCAAGGGCTTGTTGTTGATTTTGATGGTTGGGAGCCATGTTGTGTGGCAGGAGCGGACTGGTGATAACCTTTGTTTTCTGTGTGTTTCGTCTGGAGAGCATTGAGCGTGCAGGAGGGCAAACCAGGAGCAGCACCAGGCATAAACAAAGATGAGGTGTCAACCTGGTGAAGCTACCAAACAGGACTACTTGCATGCCAGACAGCATAAGCAGCAAATGATAGACAGGGCTAAGCAATCTCACAACCAATGGATAAGATCTAAGCTTTGCAACCAGATGTGAATGGTGGTGGACAATTAAACAACTCAATGGAGAAGGAGGTGCCACAATTATCCCCATCCTTAATAATGGTAGAATGCGACACATCAATGCATGCACAGTCATCTTCAGCCGGAAGTGCCGAGTGGATGACCTATCTCTGCCTCCTCCAGTGATCCCTAGCATCATAGATATCAGTCCTCAGCCAATTTGCTTCACTCAGATATTTCAACAAAACAGCTGGAGGCACTGGATACTGCGAAGACTATGGACCCTGACAATGTTTTGGCAATAGTACTGAAGACTTGTACTCCAGAAGTTGCCAAGCTTCCCCACTATCAATATCCTTGGGACTACCATTGACCAGAAACTGAACTGGACATGTCACGTAAACACAGTGGCTACAAGAACAGGTCACCTCCTGACTCTCCAAAGCCTGTCTATCGTCTGCAAGGCACAAGTCAGGAGTGTGACGGAATACTTCCTGCTTGCCTGGATGGATGCAGCTCCAACAACACTTAAGAGGCTTAACGCCATCTGGTCGAGATGGCATCGGAGTACCAGCACAGCATGCTAGCTCCTGAGCCCGGAGCTTGTCTGCTCCTTCTGTGTTTACCTTTTTCTTCCCCCACTTCTTTTTCTGCTTCTTTTTAACCTTACTTACCTTTGGTGGAGAGCTCAGACGGCATCAAGGTGTCAAGCTTGTTGGAGGCGAGGTTTGTTTTCGGTGGCAGCGGAGGGAGTCGAGTTTGTGCTCCTGGTGGTGGCAATGACAGAAGGAGGCAACTTTGTGTTCTCTGTGTTGGCAGAGGGAGGCAAGTTTGGCCCAGTGCCCGATGGGGGACCCAGCAGCTTCAGTGGTGGCTGCTTTGCTGAGATTGGCCTAGAATGGACTCAGGGCAGCGGCATCGTTGATTGAGACAAGACAGCGCCACAGAATGACAACATAGTTTTGCAACGGCGGAGGGGTTTGAAGCTGGCCAACCGTTTCATGCAGGTGATGGTCTCAGCGTCAGGGTGGAAGAGCCCAGATCCAGGCCAGTGGCTGAGTACTTAAGGACTATAATGATGAACTTTTAACTTTATTCCTTCATTTTTCTACTTTACAGCTAAGAATTCGTATATGGGTACCTTTGGACCTAAGATGATGCTGGTGAATGGTGACATTGTACACTTTTCACTGTTCTCCTGTATCTCTGTACTTGAGTACACATGACAATAAAACCTAATTCTAATTCCATCCAGGACAAAGCAGCACGCTTGATTGGCACCACGCCCACAAGCATCCACTCCTTCCACTACTGACGTTCAGTAGGAGGAGTGTGTAGTTTCTACAAGATGTTCTGCAGAAATTGACCAAAGATCCTTAGTCAGCCCTTTCTAAACCCACAACCACTTCTATTTGGAAAGACCAAGGCAGTAGATACATGGGAAAACCACTAACTGTAAGTTCCCCTCCAAACCAATCACCATCATGACACCACCAAACTGCTGGTCAGCCAATAATGCCTACATCCCATGAGTAAACAAAATAAAAATCTGAGGCCCATCTCTTGTATGCCTCGGTGATTTCCTAGACTCTAGTTTGTAGTTCTGCCTCTGAGTTGATGCCTACGAATGCACCATCTGCATACTGCAGTTTGAAAGAAGTTGGGATGGTCTTGGCTCTGGCCTGGAGATGTTAAAGGTTGAACACTTGCCTGCATGACCTGTAGGTTAGTTCCACTCCAACAGGGAGTCTCATGGAGGTGGAATGGAATATTGTGGCGAAGAAGATGCAGCCCTGCATGACTCCAGTTTGCACTTGTATTGGTTGGTGACAAATTTCTGTAGACAACTAAATTTGAAGATTATATTTACAATCCCTCATGGTTGACAGAGCCTTCGTGAGATTGAAAAGGCCACATACAGTGATTGGTGCTGTTCCCTGCACTCCCCTTGGATTTGCAGTGCACTGAAAATCATGTCTGTTGTGCCTCTTGACGTGTGGAAGCCACATTGAGTTTCAGGACCTCTTCAGCCGCTGGGAGGAGGACTGTCAGGATGACCTTTTCCCATGGCAGACAGGAGGCAAATCCCTGAGTAATTTTTACAGTTTGACCTGTCTCCTTTCTTGTTATCACAATAATGACATCTCTGAGATCTCCTGGCGTAGTCTCTTCCTTCCAGACAAGGAATGTCAAGAATGCCTCTCTACTGTATTTTAGTGCTTCCATCTGCGCCCTGTTCTTTAGCTGTCAGATGGCTTTTTTTGACCTTGCGGTGAGTTGGAGACACGCTGAGATGATGATGGGTAGCGTGTACGAGGTCACAATTCAAGTGCTGCCTATTTTAAAGTGGACTTGAAGTTCATGAGAGTTTGGCTGTTGTGTGCTGAGCCAAGTTTGCAGAGTGCTAAGCTGTTTCAGATTTCCATACTTAGCGGGAAGATCGTATTCATAATTTTGAAAAGTTCATTTTGATTTACTGAAGTGTAAATGATAACCAGGCAACTTTTCTGTAATCTAGTAAATTGCCTGCAATCCTGCATTGATATCATTGGAGTCTTAAGTTAGTATTTTGTTGAAAAGTATTGAGAAGTTAGCGGGAGAATTTTCTTTTTAATTAAAGAGTGTAAGTGGTAACTAGCAGTAAGACCACCTTGTAGACTGCAATGAATCATGATGAATTAAATGAGTCATAAGAACAGAAGAACTAGGAGTGGGAGTAGGCCATCTGGCCCCTTGCCTGCCCCGCCATTCAATAAGATTATGGCTGATCTTTTTGAGACTCAGCTCCACTTACTCGCTCACTCACCACCACCCTTAATTCCTTTACTGTTCAAAAATTTATCTAGCCTTGCCTTAAACACATTCAGCGAGGTAGCTTCAACCGCTTCACTGGGCAGGGAATTCCACAGATTCACAACCCTTTGGGTGAAGATGTTCCTCCTGACCTCAGTCCTACATCTGTTTCCCTTTATTTTGAGGCGATGCCCTCTAGTCCTAGTTTCACCTGCTAGCGGAAACAACCTCCCTGCCTCCACTCGTCTATTCCCTTCATAATCTTATGTTTCTATAAGATCTCCCCTCATTCTTCTGAATTCCAATGAGTATAATCCCAGTCTACTCAGTGTCTCCTCATAATCCAACCTTCTCAACTCTGGAATCAACTGAGTGAATCTCCTCTGCACCCCCTCCAATGCTAGTATATCTCTTCTCAAGTAAGAAGACCAAAACTGCACACAGTACTCCAGGTGTGGCCTCCCCAGGACCCTATACAGCTGCAGCATAGCCTCCCTGTTTTTAAACTCCATCCGTCTAGCAATGGCAGACAAAATTCCATTTGCCTTTTTAATCACCTGCAGCACCTGCAATCCTACTTTTAGCGATTCGTGCACAAGGACACCCAAGTCCCTTTGCACAGCAGCGTGCTGCAGTTTTTTACCATTTAAAACATAGTCCATTTTGCTGTTATTTCCTACCAAAATGGATGACCTCACACTTATCAACATTGTACTCCATCTGCCAGACCTTCGCCCACTCACTTAGACTATCTATACCCCTCTGCAGACTTTCAGTGTCTTCTGCACACTTTGCTCTACCACTCACCTGAGTGTCATCTGCAAATGTTGATACACCACACTTAGTCCCCAACTCCAAATCATCTGTGTAAATTGTAAACAATTGAGGTCCCAACACTGATCCCTGAGGCACAGCACTAGTCACTGACCCCCAACCAGAAAAACACCCATTTACCCCTACTCTTTGCTTTCTACTGGTCAACCAATCCTCTATCCATGCCAATACATTACCTGTAATACCGTGCAACTTTATCTTACGTAGCAGCCTTCGGTGTGGCACCTTGTCAAGTGCCATCTGGAAATCCAGATACACCACATCTTACAGGTTCCCCATTGTCCACCATGCAAGTAATGTCCTCAAAGAATTCCACCAAATCAGTTAAACATGGCCTACCCTTCATGAACCCATGCTGGGTGTTCCCAATGGGACAATTTATATCCAGATGTATTTCTTCCTTAATGATAGATTCAAGCATTTTCCCCACTACCGAAGTTAAGCGAACTGGCCTATAGTTAGGGGAGGGGAGATTTTGAAGCTTGTGAAATCCACATTGATACCATTGGGCTGCAGGGGTCCCAGGCTGAATATGATTTGCTGTTCCTGCAGCCTTCGGGTGGCATCACTGTGGCATTGCAGGAGGCCCAGGATGGACATGTCGTCTGAGGAATGGGAGGGGGAGTTGAAATGGTTTGCGACTGGGAGGTGCAGTTGTTTGTTGCGAACTGAGCGCAGGTGTTCTGCAAAGCGGTCCCCAAGCCTCCGCTTGGTTTCCCCGATGTAGAGGAAGTCACAACGGGTACAGCGGATGCAGTATACCACATTGGCCGATGCACAGGTGAACATCTGCCTGATGTGGAAAGTCTTCTTGGGGCCTGGGATTGGGGTGAGGGAGGAGGTGTGGGGGCAGGTGTAGTACTTCCTGCTGTTACAAGGAAAAGTGCCGGGTGTGGTGGGGCTGGAGGGGAGTGTGGAGCGGACAAGGGAGTCACGGAGGGAGTGGTCCCTCCGGAAGGCAGATAAGGGTGGGGAGGGAAAAATGTCTTTGGTGGTGGGGTCTGATTGCAGATGGCGGAAGTGTCGGAGGATGATGCGTTGGATCCGGAGGTTGGTGGGGTGGTATGTGAGGATGAGGGGGATTCTTTTTTGGTTATTATTGCGGGGACGAGGCGTGAGGGATGTGTTCCGGGAAATGCGGGAGACACGGTCGAGGGCGTTCTCGACCACTGTTGGGGGGAAGTTGCGGTCCTTGAAGAATGAGGACATTTGAGATGTACGGGAGTGGAACGTCTCATCCTGGGAGCAGATGCGGCGGAGGCGAAGGAATTGGGAATAGGGGATGGCATTTTTGCAGGAGGGTGGGTGGGAGGAGGTGTATTCCATGTAGCTGTGGGAGTCAGTGGGCTTGAAATGGACATCTGTTTCTAGGTGGTTGCCCGAGATGGAGACAGAGAGATCCAGGAAGGAGAGAGAAGTGTTGGAGATGGTCCAGGTGAACTTCAGGTTGGGGTGGAAGGTGTTGAAGTGGATGAACTGTTCGAGCTCCTCGTGGGAGCTGGACCATCTCCTGGGAACCTGGGAGCCCAATGGCATCAATGTGGATTTCACAAGCTTCAAAATCTCCCCTCCCCACAACCGCATCCCAAAACCAGCCCAGCTCATTTCCACCTCCCTAACCTGTTCTTCCCCTCACCTCAAGCCACACCCCCATCTCCTATCTACTAACATCATCCCGCCCCCTTGACCTGTCCGTCCTCCCTGGACTGACCTATCTCCTCCCTACCCCCCTACCTACCCTCACCTTTACTGGCTCCATCCCCGCCTCTTCGACTTGTCTGCCTCCTCTCCACCTATCCTCTCCTCTATCCGCCTCCCCCTCTCTCCCCATTTATTTCAGAACCCTCTTCCCCTCCCCCATTTCTGATGAAGGGTTTAGGCCCGAAACGTCAAGTTTTCCTGCTCCTATGATGCTGCTTGACCTGCTGTGTTCATCCAGCCCCATGCTTGTTATCTCGGATTCTCCAGCATCTGCAGTACCTTTTATCTCTGGCCTATAGTTACCTTTTTTAAACAGTGGCATCAGATTGGCTGTTTTCCAATCTGCGGGAACTACCCCAGAGTCCAGTGGATTTTGGCAAATAATTACTAGTGCATTTGCTATTTCCCCCATCACCTCTTTTCGTACCCTGGGATGCATTTCATCAGGGCCAGGAGACTTGTTTACCTTTAGTCCCATTTGCTTGCCCCCTCCTTGGTGATAATTATAGTTTCTGGGTCCTCACCTGCTATAACCTTCTTGCTATTAGTTTTCGGCATGTTAATTGTGTCTTCCACTGTGACGACTGACACGAAATAACTGTTTAATGTCTTGGCTGTTTCCTCATTCTCAGTTATTAAATTGGCCTTATCATCTTCTAAAGGACCAATGTTTACCTTCACCACTCTTTTACGATTTACATATTTATAGAAACTTTTGCTACCTGTTTTATATTCTGAGCTAGTTTACTCTCATAATCTATCTTACTTTATAACTTTTTTTGTGGCTTTCTATTGGCCTTTAAAAATTTCCCAGTCTACTAGTTTCCCACTACTCTTTGTTTTTTTTGTATGTGTTTTTTTTTTTCAATCTGATACTTTCCTTTATTTCCTTAGACCTCCATGGCTGGCTGTCTCTTTTCCTACAGTTCTTCCTTATCACTGAGCACTGTGAAAAATCGTTTTGAAAATCCTCCACTGTTCCTCAATTGACCCACCATAAAGTTTTTGCTCCCATTCTATCTTAGCTAACTCCTCCCTCATTCCTTCATAGTCTACTTTGTTTAAGCACAGGACACAGGTACTGGATTTAACCTTCTGACGCTCCATCTATATTTTAAATGCGACCGTACTGTGATCGCTCCTTCCCAGAGGATCCCTAACTGTGAAATCATTAATTATTCCTGTCTCATTACAAAGGACTCGATCTCGGATAGCTTGCTCCCTAGTAGGTTCCATTACATATTGTTTAAGGAAATTATCGCGGATGCATTCTATGAACCCCTCCTGAAGGCGGCCATGACCGACCTGGTTTGACCAATCGATATGTAGATTAAAATCCCCCATGATAATTGCTGTACCATTTTTACATGCATTAGCTTTTTCTACGTTTATTGCCCGCCCCACCACGATGTCATTATTTGGTGGTCTATAGACCACACCTATCAGTGACTTCTTCTCCCTGCTATTCCAAATTTCCACCCAAATGGATTCAATGTTTTGTTCAGTAGAACCTGTATCATTTCTCACTACTGCCCTGATATCATCCTTAAAAATCAGAGCAACACCCACCTCCCTTACCTCCTGTCTGTCCTTCCGAACAGTTTGATACCCCTGGATACTTAACTCCCAGCTGTGACCATCCTGTAACCATGTCTCTGTAATGGCCACTAATTCATACCCATTTGCCATGATTTGCACTGTCAACTCATCCACCTTGCTTCGAATGCTCTGAGCATTCAGATAAAGTGCCCTTATGCCATTTTTTGCATCTTCTTTTTGGGTCCTATTACCTCCATTACTAACAGTTCTTGAGTTCTCCTTCCCTTTAACTTTTTTCCTAATTTCCAGTGGAGTTGAAACTACCTCGTCACCTGCTAACCTGCTGCTTTGCCTTACATTAATTGTTATTCTCCCTCTACGCTCACTTCTCCCTTCCCCCCTACATACTAGTTTAAAGTCCGATTAACCACCCTGTTTACCCTTTTTGCCAGAACACAGGACTCGGCCCTGTTCAGGTGGAGTCCATCCCAGCGGTATAGATCCCTCCTGTCCCAGAACTGATGCCAGTGCCCCATGAAAAAGAAACCCTTTTTCCCGCACCACTGTTTTAACCACTGTTTACTTCCATGATCTTCTCCTCCCTGTGCCAATTTGCACGTGGCTTGGGCAGCAATCCAGAGATTTATGACCCTTGAAGACCTATTTTTTAATTTTGTTCCTAACTTTTCATAATCCCGAAACAGGTCTTTTTTCCCTAGTTCTGCCTATGCTGTTGGTACCTACGTGGACCACAACAACTGGATCCTCCCCCTCCCTCTCTAGTATCCTCTCAAGCTGGTCAGAGATGTCTCGCACCCTGGCACCGGGCAGGCAACACACAATGCGGGATTCTCTATCCTGCTCGCAAAGGATACTGTCTATCCCCCTGATGATGGAATCCCCTACAACTACAATCTGTCTTTTTGCTCCCCCTCTTGAATTCCCTCCTGGACCATAGTGCCATGGTCAGTTGACTCATCCTTCCTGCAGCCCTGTTCCTCATCCACGCAGGGAGCAAGTGCCTCATACCTGAGGGACAATGTCAAGGGCTGTGGCTCCTGTGTTCCTGTCTGCAGGGTCCCTCCACCTGCCTCACTCGCAGTCACACACTGCTGTCCCTGCCCACTGATCGAATTAACATAAGTTAGTCTACCAGGTGTGACTGCTTCCTGGAACACAGCATCCAGGTATTTCTCCCCCTCCCGGATGTGCCACAGTGTTTGGAGTTTGGATTCCAGCTCATCGATTTTGAGCCGGAGCTCCTCAAGCAGCCAACACTTGCTGCAGATGTGGTCACTGCCGTTCTCAATGGGACCAGCTAGCTCCCATATCATACAGCTACAACACATCACCTGGCCTGCCAGGTCAAATTCAAAATTCCATAAACATGCTATTTTTCATGCCGTTATTCTTAAGTAAAGAACAGTCTAATGTTAGATTTAACATGAAATTGTAATTAATTAGTTTTGGTAGTAAGAAGCACGCTTAAGGACTTTTATTTTGAAAGTGTACCCTGTGGGTATTCCTATCAGTTGCACATCTGTGGATTTGGCTCATTTCTTTTGTTACTAAGGTTCAGATGCTAGTACCTAATGGAGAGTAATATTAATTGCTGTACAGATGTATCCGAGTTTTCTGAAAACCAAGCTAATGTCTGCATGTGTTTTGTCTGGAAGCACCTATTGATTAAAATTAAAACGAAGCACGAGGATTACTAGAATGTTGGTCAGCATCTGCAAAGAGAGTAAAAATTGTAGGTTACGACATTTCAGTGTGTCCTCTTCTAGTGTTTGAGTTTTTCTTTATTTTCTATAATTAAATCCTGTAAGATAGAAATAGACATTGTGCATGTGGTACAGTAAATATGTCATATTTGCTTGCAATTTTTATATTGTGTAGATCTTATTACCAGTAATTTTACTCTTGTGATCATAAATCAAATGAACTTAGTCACTGTAAGACACTGAAAAGGACCAGTAATGCTTGTGAATTCTGATAACAGTTCAAATAAGAACAAATTTCCTGTGTGGTTTAGCAGTCGAATGCACTTTGCTGATAAAAAGTATTTTGTTTTTAAAGCCAAACTAGATGTGAAGATATTTTTGAAGAAAGTGAATTAATTGTGTTATTTTTATTTTCTTTTGTTTTGTTATGCATCGCTAGTTTTCAATTTTGAATGTTAAGAGTCTGGAAGTCTCTCCATTCTGTCTTCTAATCTGTGATTAATATCTCCCTGTCTCTCAAAGTACAGCCCAAGATGCTATTTTAGTCTAGTTAAACCGATTATTGCAAGTGAAGATAACTATTAATCTTTAGGACATGCAATTTAGCTTCTTAATTGTAGGGAATTAGGTCAGTTTACAGAAACAGCTGTGGTTCCAATTCTGTTAATGTTGTAAGACCCCACCTGTACGAAATTATTTAGAGAGTCCATGATATGAGTTTGATTGATTGGCATTTCTGCCACTGGACCCTTTTATCCACATCTTCTCCACCACTTAGAACACATCTGGATGCACTGCAGCAACTCATGTTTACTTAATAACATCATCTTCTGTCCTTTTGTGACTTCTACTGTTGTGAAGTACATAATGAACGCTGCTGAATAGCGTGCCGGCCAGAATCCTGCGATTCCTTAACTGATGCCATTATGAGAGTCCAACCTGTCAAAGACAGGCCTGCTATCACTTTTTAAAACTTCTTTCATGTTTGCAAGTTTATGTGTTCCTGTCTAAAGATGCTTGGCTAGTTGCTTCACTGCATCCCGTATATGGCACAAGCTCTGCTACTGTGCATTGCAGATTTTAAAAAAAAGCTTAGGGTGGAGGATGGCGTGCCAGTTAACTGGTTTGCTTTATTATAAATGTTGTTGAGCTTCTTGAGTTGTTGGACTTGAACTCATCCAGTCAAGTGGCAATAATTCTATCACACTCCCGACTCGTGCTTTGTAGATGGCGGGCAGGCTTTTGGGGAGTCGCCATTAATTAATCACTAGTCTCTGACCTACATTTGCAGCCAGTGTGTTCATGTGACGAGTCCAGTTGAATTTCTGGTCAGTGGAAGCCTTGTGTTGCACTGATAGTGTGCCTACCTGTATTCAAGTCCCACTTCCTGCACTGGAGATGTTTTCTAACACATCCAACCAGACTAATATCGCATTTTCTCTTAGTCCTCTGTAAAACATTCCACAGATTTACTACTGTGTAGGCTGGGTCATTAAGTATATCGAAGGCTGTAATGGGCAGATTTTTAATCAGTAAGTGAATTAAAGATTTATGGGGAAATTTGAATATGGTCAGATCAGCAATTATCTAATTTGCTCTGTCTTGTGAGTGATTTTGTTATTTAATGCTTTAATGTTTCCACAATTATTTCTTTTTCTACTGAAGTTTCAAAAATCTAAAAGATAATATTTCTGGAGCTTCCAGATGCTGGTGGAATTTTTGGTTATTCTGAAGATGGCAAAAAGGTATAACAACAATTGTAATGAGCATATTAGAATGTTTACCTTCCCAACTGCTCAAAAACCAAAAATTGCTAATGAATCTCTACAGAGAGCTCTTTGTTCTACCGTAACATGTCTGTTAGGCTGTTTGTATATTGTGGTTGGATATTGGCATATAATCGGAGTAGCCAGGAAAATAAGTAGTTTTCTGCAGTATAGAAGTTGGAGTGGAATGCAAGCGTTTATAAATGAACAAAAATGGAGGTTTTGAAGCTAAGGGTAATTTGGGTATGGGCCGAATAGCAATTCCAGTTTGGCAGTGCACATTTCAAAATCTTGAAGTTGATATAAGGTGGAATTCCAGAAGTTGGCAAGGAGAGGAAGGGTTTAGGCCCGAAACGTCAAGTTTTCCTGCTCCTATGATGCTGCTTGACCTGCTGTGTTCATCCAGCCCCATGCTTGTTATCAAGGAGAGGATTTCATTAGTTTAAGATGTAACTTTACAGATTTGCCTGAACAAATAGATTGCTTTGTTTGTCATTTCTTCAAGTTTCAGTTTTTACATGCAGTTGCCAAAATTTGGTAGACAAAGCTTTGTTGCGAGCAAAGATAAATGGAATACTTTCAAAGGGGAGATTGTCCCCAAACTATGTCCCCTACCCTGAGAAAAAGATCTTGGCTATTTACCCTATCCATGCCCCTCATGATTTTATAAACCTCTGTAAAGTCACCGTTTGGCCTCTGACCTTCCAGGGGAAAATTGCCACAGCCTATTAAGCTCTCCAATTCTGACAACATACTTGTAAATGTTTTTAATCAGTAAGCAAATCAAAGGTTTTGGGAAAAGGCAGGAAAGGGGATTTGAGGGTTATCAGATCAGCCATGATCCCATTAAATGGCAGAGCAGACTTAATGGGTTCAACATCTTGTGGTCTTTTTAGTTATCATCTCTGTCAACTAAAAGCTTTAAAGTTGCTTCAACAATTCCTCCAGTATTTTCATTTGAAAATAGATTTTCTTGCTCTCTGTACGCCACTTATACTTCTAGTATACAAATATATGCTGATAATTTTATTGTTACTTTGTTCTTTGTTCTGTGTTCTCCCCTGAATTTTTGTAACTTTTAAATTTAACTAGATTTTTCTGACCAATTGTCAAAAGTTCTCCGAAAGCCTTAAATAACTTTGAGGGGAGAATTCAAGATCTACTTATCTATAATATCTTTCTTTCCTCATCCATTATGTCTTTCTCTTTATTTATTACTTTATAGGGGTATATGCAACCTATTGACTGTATGGTCCCATATTTTAATTGACGCTGTCCTAAAAGATTTGAGATATTTATATCATTGATAGCCATGGATGAGGTGCTAGAAGACTGGAGATTGGCTAATGCAGTGGCATTATTGAAGAAAGGTGGTAAGGAAAGCCAGAGAAGCATAGACCAGTGAGCTTGACATCAGTGGTGGGAAAGTTGTTGGAGGAGGTTCTGAGGGGACAGGATTTACATGTATTTAGAAAGGCAAGGACTGATTAGGGATTGTCAACATGGCTCTGTGCATGGGAAATCACGTCTCACGAACTTGATTGTTACTTCTTCAAAAAAAATGCAAAGAGGATTGATGAACGCAGAGCGGTGGACGTTGTCAGTAATGCATTCAATATGGTTCTGCATGGTAGACTGGTTAACAAGACTAGATCGCATGGTATACTGGAAGAACTAGCCATTTGTATACAAAATTGGCTCAAGTCAGAGAAAGACAATGGTGGTCATCAGTTGCATTTTGGACTGGAGGCCTGTGTTTAGTGGGTTGCCACAAGGATTGGTGCTGGGTCTGCTGCTTTTTGTCGTACATATGAATGATTTGGACGTGAACATAGGA
Organism: Ginglymostoma cirratum; assembly: GCA_024137785.1. Classification (NCBI taxonomy): domain Eukaryota; kingdom Metazoa; phylum Chordata; class Chondrichthyes; order Orectolobiformes; family Ginglymostomatidae; genus Ginglymostoma; species Ginglymostoma cirratum. Next base: position 29,528,855 of record JAHRHZ010000264.1, on the reverse strand, counting down.
GGTATGGTTAGTAAATTTTTGGATGACATTTAAAGTTGGTGGACCACCAAGGAGGTTACCTCAGAGTACTGTGGACTGAGGAGTGGCAGATGGAATTTAATTTAGGTAAGTGTGAAGTGCTACATTTTGGTAGGGCAAATCAGGGCAGGATACAGGGCTTAATGGTAAGGATCTGGTGAGTGTTACCGAACAAAGAGACCTCGGAATACAGGTTCATAGTTCCTTGAAGGTGGAGTTGCAGGTAGACAGGGTAGTGAAGAAGGCATTTGGTACGCTTGCCTTTATTGGTTAGTGCATTAGGTATAGGAGTTGAGAGGTCACCATTGCAGCTGTACAGGACATTGGTTAGGCCACTTTTGGAATACTGCGTTCAATTCTGGTCTCCGTGCTATAGGAAAGATGTGAAACTTGAAAGGATTCAGAAAAGATTCACAAAGATGTTGCCATGGTTGGAGTGTTTGAGCTATAGGGAGAGGCTGAATAGGCTGAGGCTATTTTCCCTGGAGTGCAAGAGGTTGAGGGGTGACTTCTATGTAAGTTCGTAAAATCATGAGGGGCACAGACAGGGTGATTAGCCAGGGTCTTTTCCTCAGGGTTGGGGAGTCCAAAACTAGAGGGCATAGGTTTAAGGTGAGAGGGGAAAGATTTTAAAGGGACTTGAGGGGCAAGTTTTTCAAGCAGAAGGTGGTGTGTTATAGAATGAACTGCCAGAGGAAGTGGTGGGGGATGGTACAATTAGAACATTTAAAAGGCATCCGGATGGATATATGAATAGGAAGGGTTAAGTGGGATATAGGCCAATTGCTGGCAAATGGGACTAGATTAATTTAGGATGTCTGGTCGGCATGGATGAGTTGGACCAAGGGGTCTATTTCCGTGCTGTACAACTCCGATGACTCTACTTGTTTAGAGTCAGCATTGCTTCATGAAAGGATTTTAACAAAATCTGAGGAGTATGGAAAGTAGGGACAGGGGATATGAAATCAAATTTAAAACTTAACTAGTTGTACACTGAGATGAATGAGGGGTGCTATGTTAAATAACAGGAATGTGGTGGGACGATGACATCAGAAGTTATGACCGGGGGGCAAAAATCCTGATTGAGAAATGACCTGAATGTGGATTAAATCAATCTTTTTTTTTCTCATTGAATGAATCAAACTTTGAGAATTTTAAAATATTCTTCATATACAGAGACAGAACTCCAAACTTAAGGAGAAATGGTGGCGTAATGGTGATGGCACTGGATTGGTAATCCAGGGGTAGCCAGCTTAAGAATGGTGATAGACCTCTGTGATACAGGTTTATATGCCAACATGGTAGCTGACAGCATTTAAAATCATTTTAAAAATCTATATTATAAAACTAGTATCAGTGATAGTGGCTGTAACTGCTATCGTTAGTTGTTACAAAAACCTATCTGGTTCATTCATGTTCTTTCAGTGAGTGAAATCTGCCATCCTTACCCAGTCTGGCGTACGTGTGACTCCAGACCTGGAGCAATGTGACTGACTCTTAGTCAATTGCTATTAAGTGTAGCAAGCCACTCGATTCGAAGGCGATCAGGGCAGTATAGCTGGCTTTGGCAGAAACATTTAAATTGCATGAAACGAGGAAATGTTCGAAGCTCATTGCCTCTTCTAAATTTTGCAACGTGCCGGGGCAATTGTGTGAATAGTTCAGGAATTGTAATCTGTGGGTGTCACGGTTTCCTTAATACAACGCATTAATGCGGAACATCGCCCCCAACAAATTCTGGTGGTGGACTAATCACATTGGGTTAATTTAATGAAGTTATCACTGTTAATAGTGGTGTTGCTTAATTTTAAAAAAAATACTATGACACCAATGTCCGTAATGGTGTACTTTGGCAAATTGTATTCTATTAACAGCGCAGAATGAAACAGTTGAATGCCAGCAGTCTGTTACGTGCTTCGTTCTCTTTGTTTCAGTGCTTAGATGCCTAAGTTACCAATGACTATTACTTTGGGCTGGTTTTCCACATTCTGCGATTCTTGAACTTGAGATCATCCAAAACTTGTCCTAACCTCCTTCAAATTCTAGCTCCCTAGTTTATATTCATTCATGGTCAAATAATGTCTGGATTTAAATATTCTTATCCTTGTTTTCAGTTTGCTCCATGGCCTTTCTGCTCCTTATTTCTTAAATCTCAAGTCCCACCATTCTCTAAGAGTCCTGCCCTCCTTTAATTCTGGACTCTTGTGTATCCAAAGTTTTAATTATTCCATCATTTAGTAGTCATGCATTCAGCTTCATAGTCCTCACGCTCCAGAATTCCATCTCTGCATCTCTCTTCCTAGCTTTTCTCCTTTTAAAACGCTCCCTAAAACCTAACTCTTTGACTAAACCTTTGGTCATCTGACCAGCTATCTACTCAATGTAGTTCAGTGTCATACTTTGTTTAGTAATGTTTCTGTGAAACTTCCTAGAACTTTTTGTAACATTTAAAATCACAATAAAGATATAAGCAGTTGTTTGGCATATATAAAATTTGTTAGCAAAGGCATCTAATATAAAAACAGAAACTGTAGGTAAACTTCAACAGGTCTGTGGAGAGAAAGCAGACTTAGCGTTTTGGCTCTAGTGACCTTTCTTCAGAGCAAAGAACTACAGATGCCAGAGACCTGAAACAAAAACAAATTGCCGCTGAAACTCTTAAGTTTTGCAGCATCTGTGGGGAGAAAACAGAGTTAATATTTTGAGTGCGGTGATTCTTTATTGAAACATTAACTCCATTTTCTCCCATAGATGCTGCCAGAGTTCTGCTGAGTTTCTTCAGCAATTTCTGTTTTTGCTTGGAATACAGTTTTTGCTTGAATTTTTTTTCTGAAAGTATATCAAACGCACGAAAGCAAACTGCATAGGTTGTTCAATTAAATTGCCTTTATAATGTTAGAAATCTGTTTATTGTGTCTTATGAAATGAATGTGCTGCATTGCCGTACAGTTTTCAGACCTCCTTTTCGGGAATACTCAATCAGTGCATGCATTTTTTTTTTTTGCAGATGAAGGGAGTCCTTTTTCCTCACCTTGTTTTTAATGTTGTACACTTTTCTTGTCCCACTGGCTGTTCGTCCATGGATCCGCACGTTTTTCTCTCTTCACATTCTCAAGTCACTCGTCTTATTTTCTGCAGCCACGTTACACTCTAAGTTTTTTTTTCTCAGGAAAACTTCACCACTGCCTTAGTGCCTTGACTTAGGCTCCCGTGTACTCTGACATGGAACAAGGAACTCAGGCTGGAGCTTTGAGTATACAAAATTAGTAAATCGTAAAAAATTACACATGGATTTTGAGTGGCATTATAAACCCTGAGGCCAGTACTTTGTACATCTGCAATTCATTTTGGTACGAATGCACTTTGCTGACACTGATCACAGATTGAGACCACATTGTGGGATTCATAGAACCCCTACAGTTTGGAAACAGGTCATTCGGCCCAACAAGTCCACATCGCCACTCCATAGCATCCCATCCTGACTCGTTCCCCTGACCCTTACATTTCCCCATGTCTAACCTAAACATCCCTGGATACTTTGGGGCAGTTTAGCATGGCCGATCCACCTAGTCATCACAACTTTGGACTGTGAGGGGAAACCGGAACACCCGGAGGAAACTCACGCAGACACGGGGAGAATGTGTAAACTCCACACAGACAGTTGCCCAAGGGTGGAATCAAACCTGGGTCCCTGGCGCTGTGAGGCAGAAGTGCTAACCACTGAGCCACCGTGGGGAGTGAGTTAATGTTGGAGGTTGTGCACTTGGGCAAGGTGGAGATTGTTTCCAGTTACACCATTTGGTTTACGTTGTCTTGTTTTTGACTTACAGTGACTCTAAGTATTTTTATACGGGTAGATTCCGATTACCAAAGAAATGAAAGATTATTGGGGGCATGTAAGAATGTAGAGTTGAGGTTAAACTCTGATCAGTCATGATCTTCTGAATGGTGGAGCAGACTCAAGAGCTGAGTGGCCCACTGTTGTTCCTTGTTCATATATTCATATAATGTAATTGGAGATCATAGAGGAATTATGACACAGACTGATCAGGTTTATGCCGAGTGTTTGCATTGTTTCTCACCAGCTGACATTTTAAAAAATTCATTAATGGGATCAAGGCATCTCTGGCTAGGCAGCATTTATTGCCCATCCCTAATTGCTTAGAGGGCATTTAAGAGTCAACCACATTGCTGGGGGCCTGGAGTCACATGTAGGCCAGACCAGGTAAGGATGGCAGTTTCCTTCCCTAAAGGACACGAGTGAACCAGATGGGTTTTTCCTACAATCGACAATGGATTCACAGTCATCGTTAGACTCTTAATTCCAGATATTTTATTGAATTTGAATTCCCCCATCCACCATGGTGGGATTCGAACCCAGGTCCCCAGAACGTTATTTGGGTGTCTGAATTAACAGTCCAGCAATAATACCACTGGGCCATCCCCACTCCGAGTACTGAGGACTACCAGGTTTTCTGGAGCCCATTTATAATGTCCTGGTTATAATGAATATCTGCTTAATGAGTAAGTTAGTACAATTCAGACTTTCAAAAATTGCGGTGTTTACTTGTTTATATTATTATGCAAAATGTGCTACCATTTCATTTAGGAAATTAACTGCTGTCCTCTCTTTTTTGACTTTGTAACACAACCTGATGTTGCTGATTGCTGCCTGCTCTTTGCCAGTAGAAACTGTGCCAGTTAATTTCATCTGCAAAGCAACTTGAGCTTAACGAACTGAAGTTTACCAGCTTCATGTAATTATTTTTGTCCTGTTCAGCCCCCATCCCACTCTGTCATTATGTCAACAAATGAGGTATTTTATTTTTGTGAATGAAAAGACGCAGGAGCCCAGCACTTTCTTATTCTCCATACCTGGCTGTTAAGCAGAATTTAGTTTGCTAAATAAACAGTGCACTAAATGAAATGTCATGTGGTTAACGTTTACCGTAAAGAATAGGAACTCATTGTGTGCTAGATTATGAATACTGTTGTGTGTAACAATTTATAAATTTACTTCTTAAAGATGTGAAAATTGCTGGCATGATGAGTTACAAATAAAAATAAATTAAGGGAAGATGTTAACACTAATGCTGTTGTCCACTGTACTTAGAGAAGACAGGTATCAGCTGTTTTTCCTCTGTAATCAAATAATCTTTACACAAGATTTTAGTGCCTTCTGCAGGGAATTACTGTGCTTGTTGACTGTGCATGACGCAACTCTAAAGATCTGGGAGTTAAAGCTACCTTCCCTTGTGAATAAAGAATGTGCAGTTATTGCATCATCTTGATTTCCCTAAAGTTGACTTTAACCCGCTAATGCAGTCGCCAGATATCTTTTCTATGGAGATACATTTGCTGATTAATATTCTTATAATATTGAAATGGTTAAAAAGCAATGGTGCTACAGGTAATAGTTTACTGTGTTGCTCCTCCTTTACAAACTAATAGTGAGAACAAAATGTAGTGAAATTAGCTGTGACATAGATGTCTATTCAATTATTAATGTCATATTCTTTCAAAGACCTAAAAAATAAGTCACATATAGATGTTGGTACTTCAAGGTATGCGGAAAGTATATATTACCTATTGAATGCGTACATTTCAATTAGTACATTATAATGCGCTGTCACAGTGTGATATTTTTAATTCTCTCTGTACTTTACTAATTGGTGGCTGATGAAAGTGATTGTCATTACTTCAGCGTGTGAGTTGGAAACCTACGGAATAGGTTCCCAGGAACTGTAGAAGTAGATGGTATTAACACGTTCAGTTCCAAATTGGATTGAATTTAAAGAAAATATTTTGGGACACAGTGTGTAAGTAATTTAACAAGTGTTCTGATTTTTTTTTTTAGCAACCAAATCCTATGTTTTTATAAATGAATGAAAGTTCTATTAAAGAATAATAGATAAAGGAAAATTACTACACAAAATAGAAAAAAAAACAAATATTAACCACTCATTTTTGATGTAACTATGTAAAACAATTACAACACACATGTTTGACCAAACTTCTCAACTCCAGTTTCCTTCCACACATATTTGACTTAAACACTTCAATAAAATCAAGTGCATACAAGACAGCTTGGTTGGAATTCTGTTTTGAAGATTTGTGCAGGCGTTGAAATTTCTTCAGCTTTCAACTTACTTCCAGCAAGATTTTCCCATCAAACTTCCACCAACCATTGCATGCTCTTTGACTCTGATTTTAATACAGGCATTGCTATTGTCTTAAAAATAATCATCTTGGGTAAAACCTCCCTTGGTTATAGTATTCTTTAACTCTGGCATCTTGTATGTTGATCTGTTCTTGCTCTCGCTTGCTCTCATCTCTTTCTCCCTCTCTCACTCGCTCGCACGCACACGCGCTCTCTCTCTTTCCCTCACTCCTCCCCTCAGTTTAGCTATGCCAGAAGTTTAACTCCTGAGTCCTTCAGTTAAGCACGGTTTTAAATTATTTTACTCAGCACACAGAATTTTATCTGAAATCTATTTGAAAAAATATCCCCTCTAGCTAGCTTTTTCTAAATGAATTGAAATTCCTCGTACACAGGAATCTACTTATCTTTTCAATTAATGTTTCATTAATATTTTTATTGTTCATCTCCATTACAACTCAGTTTTTTTTCTGAAGAAGGGTCCCGACCCAAAACATCAACTTCCCTGCTCCTCAGCTGCTTGGCCTGCTATGGAGCTGGAGAAGCATACTGTATTAACTCAGTCGCATATTCACTTATTGGAAGCCAGGGTTTTTTGCAATACATCTTCTTTCAGAAAAACCTATCTTTTAAAGGGACCATTACTACAACATAAAACACGAGCTACTCCCAAAAGCACATGGGCAGCCACCATAGTCACCAGTGCTTTTCCTATCACTGATGTTTGATTGACTTAAGTGTAGTTAACAGATTGCATTTTCATTTACGTTAGATACCTGCAAGAAGTGTTCATCTCCCATTTCCCTCTTACTACTGTATCAGAAATTTCTGATTTCCAAAGGAAGGATTTAAAATTGTAATGACGTTTATAAATTGAGTTGGTTTAGTATCTTAACTAAGATGATCTACTCCCAAAAGTGAAGGTTTCAGACTGACAGTTTTTCCCATTGGAGAGAATGTTAAATGAATTTGGTTTGTATGCAATGGACATACATTGTACCAAGTCTAAATCAATAGAGCTGTCATTGTTGGAAACTTCGAACGAGGTTTATGCACTTCTAATGTGATCAGGTTATTAACCAGATATCATCAAGGCAGAAAATCTAGACTGTTGAATGTGCAATCCATGTTGATTTTGACCTAAGTTTTCTTTTCCAAAGTTGATAGAATATTGTGATAATCTATCTCTTTAAATTAGCCCAAACTTAAAAACACGAGAGGGGTTGCAATCTGCCTCCTTACTTGAAAAGAATTGTAAAGGTCAGAACGGAGCAGTTAGATAATTGAAAAATATATTGCAATATTCTTAAACAAATGAATATAAGTAATTTTTTTCCCTTTCTTTGGGCAAATACTCAAGATTAAGGATTACACAAAAATTGGCCGGGTGGTTGACTGTGAGAAGAAAGGTTTCAGGATGATATAAGCAAATTGGTTGGATAGGCAGATCATTGGCAGATGGAATTTAACCCTGATAAATGTGAGATGATGCACTTTGGAAGGAAGAACAAGATAAAGGAGTACTTGATGAATGGCTGGACACTAGGATGCTCAGAGAAACCGGGAAATTGGGATGTTTGGCCACATAACCTTTTAAAGGTCACAGGACATGTTGACAGGGTAGTTAGACCTAAAGGATGCTTGCCTTCTTTGTTTGTGACACAGATTATCAGAGCAATAAAATCACGTTGGAGCTGTACAGAACTTTGGTTAGGCCACAGCTGGAGAACTGTGTGGTGACCAGAACTACACACTGGAAGATGGATGTGATTGCAATGGAAGGGGTGCAGTGGAGATTCACCAGGATGTTGCTTTGGATGGAGCAATTCCGCTTTGAAGACAAGCTGGATAAGCTTGAGTTGTTTTCTTTGGAGCAGAGAAGGGCGATGGGGGACCTGACAGAGGCATATAAGATTAAGAGGGGGCATAAACAAAGTGGATAGGAAGCAGCTATTCCCCTTAAGTGAAGAATCAGTAACAAGAGTGCATAATTTTAAAGTAAAAGGCAGGAGGTTGAGAGAGGAATTGGAGAAAAATGTCTTCACCCAGTGGTGGATTGGGATTGGGAGGGGGAGGAGGGGTGCAGGAGGCTACAGAATGCACTCCCTGAGCGCAGTTGAGGTAAGAACCTTCACAACCTTTAAAAAATATGTGGATGAGCACTTGAAATGTCATTAACATTCAAGGCTTTGGACCTAGTCCGGGGAAGGTGGGACTAGTGTAGGTAGTCATGTATTTCTGACAGTACAGACTCCAATGGACTGAAGAGCCTCTTCTGGACTGTATGATTGTTTAATTGAGTCTTGGCGCTTTGTTCCTGAGTTAACTAAATACTCCAATACTGGATCTGTGAACTCTGCTGTAGGTTAGGCAGGTAGTGGATGGGTGGGATGGTTGTGTTTCTACATCTTCCTTCTGACTGTTTGCACTTGGCCTCCATTGGATCTGATGAAGACGTTTAACATGGATGATTCCGCTGCAGGTGCATCTTCATAATGGGTGGTTTTTGGATTTTCAGGAAAGCATTATGGACATATTTTAAGTTTTTCTTTTGCCGTCTTAATTATGACTTGTTGTGATGAAGCTTGTATTTTTCTCTCACTCACTGTTGAGTCTTTGGAATTACCTTCTACATCCACTACCTTCTCAGGAATCTTTAAATATTTTTAAGGCAGGGGTAGGTGGATTCTTGATTACCAAGGGGATGAAAGATTACTGAGGACATGTAGGTATGTAGAGTTAAAATTAAATCAGATCTTATGAATGGCAGAGCAGGCTTTAAAAGTCAGGTGTGGACTACTGTTGTTCATTGATTTTACGGATAGTGTATTTCTTGAAGATAGTTCACAATTTTGTTTTCTGAATTCATTCCTGTTATTTTCTGCCTCGGTGCAGTAATTTTCCTTTTAGGCTAAGTTTCATGATGTGCTGGAAGTCACAGTCAAAAAAGAGTTCTTAGGGGTAAAATTAAACTCCTGGACGGGAGTTGCAGAAAGTTGATATTCTAAGGAGGCCATCCTTTTGTATTTGAAGGAGAATGTTTTATGTTTATAAATCCTCAAAACCTGAATGCGTTCATTTTGTACAAGAAAATATATTGCATCTGGGGTTGGAATTGTTGGAAAAGATAAGTTCCTTATCTACCACAGAGAAACTAACTGCGAATTTGGTCAGTATCCTACTAAAATCGAATGAGTTTGATCAAAAAGCTATTTGGGATACTAATTAAGGAATAAATACTGGCCAGGACACGGGGGAAATTGTGTGGTTCAGAACTTTGTACATCCAACCAGCTTTGGCATCAATTTCATGTCCAGAAAGCACCACCACAGTAATGGAGTTTTTCCATGGATTTGTTCAAATCTCTGGAGTGGAGCCTGAACACTCAACCTGTGCCTTGGAGGCAAAAGTGACTCCAGAAATAGCTGACATAAATACAGGCTGGAATAAATAAATCCAGAATAGTTGATAAAGATCGGGCGTAATATTAACATACATTTTCTATTTACAGTGTCATTCAATACAGTGGCAAAATTAAGTTGGACCAAGAAAAATGAATGAACTTGGAAAGGCATTGAAACATAATAGTCATTAATGCATCTAACCTAACATCAGACTATCACAAGCTGAGATGTAGATTGTTGGCTGTGTTATAAAATTGAACAGCAGATGCAATTGTTTGAAATTTGAGCTAGTATATGATATGCATCTGCCAGTAAGCCTGTGTAAGGAAGAATGATCTAAGAAGATGGATTGGTGATTTATAATTTCCATGTACCGAGCCAAAAAGAAAAAGAAAATCCAGTCTTCCTTTGGCCAGTATAATTGCTATATTGGATTTTGCTATTATAAAATGTAACTTTTATTTGTATAGTGTTTTTAAGACATCCTTTCAGTATGAGAGGACAAGTGAGTTGCTATGTGTACTTTCAACAAGTTCAGATTTTTTTGTTGAAAATTCAGCATTTGCATTTTTATTCATACTCTTTGGTCACCATTTCTTTTATAGGAATACTAGCCTTGAAATTCTGCTTCCCAGTCGTAAGTGATCGGCCCAATTTCTCATGCCCTTTGGAAAAGGAGTTGACAATGATCTGAAACACAACTTCTGTATGAGTCCATACACACACTTGTCAAATTGACAATGAAGATCTGTGACTAAAATTGAAATGGTTTTGGTTTGAAGATGGTATAGGTTGAACAGTTTTCTGTCTGTTTTGTAAATTTATTTCCAATCCTGTGAATAATTTGTTGGCAATGAGGTGCCGTATTATAGAGGAAAATGGCAAAGAGCATTGATGCAATTACACTGTCTTGTTTGCCATGTTTCACTGAGGTAGGGTTTATGGTGGTCCCATTAATGAGGATTGCAGCAGGCATCTCAACATGGAGCAAGTGGGGTATGAAAGGCAAGGTCTTCTTCTAATCAGGTACTGCAGCAAAACTCCTCCCTCTTTCAGTAAAGGTCAGTGGCGTAATGCTGAAACATATAGGTCATTTTCAGATAATTGGGACTGTACTGTAAAGGCAGATATGGATGGCTAAATTCAAAATTGTATTTAATATACAATTTACTTAAAAGTAATATTCTGCATTTATCTATTCAAATGCCATGATGTGAGCTGTTCCTGCCACACTTCAGCCACTGTGTTGAAGGACTGGATTTGAGCTCCACAGCTATTAAAATCTGTAAATCTTTCTCTCTAAGACATGCAATGTTTGAGCGTTTGTCTTGTGCTTCAATAACTAGGACTCAAGATGTGATCTGATCAGAGCACCGTAGTCAATTTTGACCACCTAGAGATGCTTTCACCACGTATTTCAATATTGTACTGGCTTTGTTTGTGGTTATCCTCTTTGATGGCCATATTTATAATTGAGTAATACTTTCAAGTAATCTTTTAATTCATCTTTAGCTATTTTAATGGCATTGAAACTAGTACTTCCTTTTTTCCTTTCTACTTGTAGTTCTTTTCAGCTTTTTGTATTTTGCACTTCCTCAGATACGGAAGCAGACTGTGGTCCTCTGCAGCAAGGCCTAGAACAACATTCAGGCTTGGGCTAATAAGTGGCTAAATTTTTAACATTTTCACCACATTAATATTAGGTAATAACCATTTTCAACAAGAGCAAATCTAACAATCTGTTCCTGATATTTCCATTAATGACTTTTAAAAAAATATTATTCACTGGTGGCATGTGGGCGTTGCTGGCAGGTCAACATTTATTGCCTGTTCCTAGTTACCCTTGAAAAGGAGGTGTTGAGCTGAGTTTTCAAACTGCAGTCCATATGGTATAGTTAGCACCACAATACCATTAAGGAGAGAATTCCAGAATTTTGACCAAGCAACAGTGAAGGAAACGCGATATGTTTTCAATTCAGGTTGGAGAGTGGCTTGGAGGGCTATTTGTAGGCAATGGCGTTGCCATGTATCTGCTGCCCTTATCCTTCTGGACAGAAGCGGTCATGGGTTTGGAAGGTGCTGTCTGAGGATCTTTGTGAATTTCTGCAGTACGTACTGCTCCTTCTGAGTGTCGCTGGTGGAGGGAGTACATGCTTGTGGATTTAGTTCCAGGCAAGTGGGAAGTCTTCCACTACAATTCTGACTTAATACTTTTTAGATGACGAATAGGCTTCGAGGAGTCAGGAGGTGAGTTACTCGCCACAGTGTTTCTAGCCTCTGACCTGCTTTTGTAGCCACTGTATTTAAATGGCACCTCCAGTTTATATTTTGGTCATGGTAACACCCAGGATGTTGATATTTGAGCATTAAATGATGGTAACACCATTGAATGCCAAGGGCTAGTGGTTAGATTGTCTTTTATTGGAGGTGATCACTGCCTGGCATTTATGCGGTGCAAATGTTACTGCCACTTGTCAGCCCAAACCTGTATCTTGTTGCATTTGAACAAGGTCTTTTTCAGTATTTGGGGAGTTGTGAGTGATGCTGAGCATTGTATGCAATCGTTGACAAACATCTCCAATTCAGACCTTATGCTGGAGGGTAGGTCATTGATGAAGCAGCTGAAGATAGTTCTGTCAAGGACAGTACCCTGAGGAACTCTTGGAGCTGAGATGACTGATCTTCAAGAACCACAACAATCTTCTGGTCTCCCAGGTATGACTTGAACCAGCAGAGAGTTTATCCCCCAATACCTTTTGTTTCCAGTTTTGCTAGGGCTTGTTGCTGCCAAATGCAGCATATGCTGCCTTTATTTAAAGGAGAGTCACGCTCACCTCACCTCAGGAACACAGCTGCTTTGTGCATTTTCGAACCAAGGTTGTAATGAGGTCAGGAGCTAAGTAAACCCAAACTGGGCATCAGTCACCAGGTTATTGCTAAGCAGGTGCTGCTTGATAGCACTGTTGATGACATCTTCCATCAATTTATTGATGATCAAGTGTCGACTGAAGGAGCAGTTATTCACCACATTGGATTTATCCTGCATTCTGTTTCCAAGACATACCTGAGCAATTCTCTACATTGGGTAGATGCTGGTGCTGTAGCTGCATTGAAACAGCCCGGCTAGTGGAGTGGCAAGTTCTGGAGCTCTGGTCTTCAATACTATTGCTGGAATGTTGTCAGGGAACGTAGCCTTTGCAATATCTAGTGCTTCCAACCATTTTGTGATACCACATGGAGTAAATTGAATTGACTGAAGACTGGTATCTGTGATACTGGGCACCTATGGAGGAGGCCGAGTTGGATCGTCCACCTGGCACTTCTCACTGAAGATTGATGCAAACCCTTCAGCCTTATCCTTTGCACTAGGGTGCTGAACTAACCCTTCATTTGAGGATGAGGATGTTTGTGGAACCTCCTCCGGAGAGTTGTTTAATTATCCACGACCATTTATGACTGGATGTGACAGGATGAGAGAGCTTAGATTTAATCCGTTGGTTATCGGATTGCTTAGCTCTATCAATTGCTGCTTATGCTGTTTGGTAGCTACACCAGGTTGACACCTCATTTTTAGGTATGCCTGGTGCTGCTCCTGGAAAGCCCTCCTCCTGCATTGTCCATTCAACCAGAGTTGATCCTCCTGGATGCCTAATCTTTTGTTGCTAGATCTGTTTGAAGTCTGTTGCATTTAGCTCAGTGATAGTTCTGCACAACGCGATGGAGAGTATTCTTAATGTGAGAGTGGAACTTCGTCCTTGTGGAGACAATGAGATGGTCACACTTTAGTCCGGAGAGAGAGAGGAAATCAGTTGGGCAATCAAAGAAATGGATAAAGGTCAACCAAGGTGAATCAGTATTTGCTAATGGGGATCATTAGCGGCTGACAAGGGGTCGTTTGTATTCATTCTCCCAGGCTTACCTTTCTCCATTCCTTTGCCCAGTTGTTGTTCAATCTCTCTGGGCTCTATCTTCACCTATTGTTTACTCCTCCCTTCTCCCCCCACCCTATCTTTTAGCATATATACCCAGCTTTTTCCTAGCTACAATCACTTCTGAGGAAGGGTTGCTAGACCCAAAACATTAACTCTGCTTTCTTCCCACAGATGCTGTCAAACCTCTTGTATTTTTACAGCCATTTCTGTTTTTTTATTTCTGACCTGTTTCTCAGATTCCAGTACACCTTCAAGTTTAGTGTAATGAGTAGTTTGACCAATTTGCGTAGAGTTTTTCGGTGCTCATTTCTTCTCCCTTTTAGTCACTTTCTTATTTGGCTGTAGGCCTACAGTTTTCCATTGGACCGGACTCGTACCCTTTCACATGGGACTTCATGGTGATGAGCGTATTCTGCAATTAGATGTTTGTTTCAATCATTTGTTCAAACTGTGACCCGTGAAAACCCCCGTCCTGAAAGGTTCATGTTGCACATGTGGAAGGGTCTGCACATGTACAATTTATGCAATGCTCTGTCAGTAAAAGACATGGTGCCCAGAAATACACAATAAATGTGAATGAATAGGATGACATGATGTCACAGGCAGTACTGGCAGGGGTACTATGCAAATGTGTTTTGTACATGTGTACTGAGAGTGTTTTTAGAGTGACAAATGCCTGAATCAAAACTGGAGGGATTGTTAGTTCTTTATACTTCACCCCATCATGAACAGATTGATACAAGCATTAATACTATTTTAATTCTTCCCTTCTAAAGCTTTGTACACTTATTAACTGTTTCATAGCTTTGTCTTAATATTGTGTCAAAATTGGTGATATGCAGTCACATCACTTTCATTCTCATTGTTAAAATCCATTTAAACAGGTTTTCATATTTATTTAATTTTAACAAAGCAGCTTTGCAGATAGATGATGAATTAAAACAAAAACTGAAAATGATATGATATCACAAATGGCCCAGGAATAGAAAATAATTAACAAAGCTTTGTTTTTACAAAACATGAAATCATAACTGGATGTAGTGGTATGTTTAAAGGAACATGGGATCAGGAGTAGGCCCCTCAACTTAGCGAACATGCTCTGCCATTTAATATGATTGTGACTCCTTGAACACTTCAATGCGGTTAGCAATCAGAAATTTATCAATTGTGACTTAGACGTGTTCAAAGTCTGAGCTTCCACGGCCCTTTTGCAATAGAGAATTCCAAAAGTTCAAAACTCTGTGTAGAAACATTTCTCCTCTTCTTGCTCCTGAATGGAATGCCCCTCATTTTAAAAATTATACCCCAGGTTCTAGACTCCTCATCGAGGGGAAACGTCTTTGTCGCATCTACACTGTCTATTCCTTTTAAGTATTTTGTAGGTTTCAAGGAGATCACCTCTCATTCTTCAAAACTTTAGACAAAACAGGCACTGTTTGCTCTTTGTAGGACAGTCCTTACATCCCAGGAATAAGTCTGGTGAACCTTTGTTGCACTCTGACAATATTATTTAAGGAAACCAAAACTGCACACTGCACTACAGGTTCAGTCGAACTAAGCGATTATACAATTGAAGCAAAATTTCACTACCTCTGCACTTGTATCCTCTTGTGATAAAGGCTAGCATTCCATTAACTTCCTATTGCTTGCTGCACCCACACATAACCTTCAGTGACTTAGTGATAAGGATGTGTAGATCTCTTTGTACATCTCCAATTTCCAACCTCTTTACATTTGAGAAAAAGCCCGTACATCTTTTTTTGACATTTCTCCTTGTATTCCATCTGCTGTGTTCCTACTCAGTCACTGAGCCTGTTTAATTCCTCATGAAACCGCTTTACATCTTCCTGACAACACACATTCCCACTTAGTTTATGTGACTCCTTGAACACTTCAATGCCTTTAATGTCATATTATCCCTGTAACGTTTTATGCGATTTATAATCCGAAATCTATCAATTGTGACTTTGACGTGCTCAAATACCGAGTTTCCACAGCCCTGCATCTGTAAATTTGGAAATTTACACTTGCTCTCCACTTTGAAATCCTTGATATGTATTGTGAACAGCTGGGCCCAAATACTGATCTCTGCAGTAGCCCTCTAGTCACAGTCTCCCAATGCACGAATGACCCACTTATTCCTTCTCATGTTTTCTGCCAGTTATCAAATTCTTAATCCATGATAGTGCATTACCTCCTATTCCATGTGCTTTAGTTTTGCTCACCAACCTGCTGTGTGGTCCTTTATCAGAAGTGTTTTGAAAATCCATAAATATTTATGTCCCTCTCACTTTTCTCAATTTTGGTAGTGAGTCCTCAAAAAAAAAACTTCAATAAGTTCATCAAGCCTTATTTCTTTTCTACAAATCCATGTTGTCAATGCCCATTAGCTCATTATTATCCAAGTGGCAATATATAACATCCTTTTTAATGGATTCTAGTATTAGGTCCGATGAATGGTATTCTCGCTGATTTATGACTGATATCACAGTGATGGTGAAGTTACGCCAGTTTCCTCTGTGTTTCTTTGCCTTGGCCTCATTCTACCCAAAAGGTCTGTAGTTTCCTGTTTTCCCTCTCACTTCCTTCTTGAATAGTGGGGTGACATTTGTGACTTCCAATCTGTACGAATCATTGCAGAATCTCTAGAATTATCAGCATATCGACTGTCTGTAAAGTCACGCCATCAGCACTCGAACATGTTCTTCAGATTTCAGCTACATGTTCTCAATATAGCATGAGTGTGCATTGACAGCGTAAATGAATTTCTCGCCTATCCCCTCCTCCCACCTCAAGCCGCACCCCCATCTCCTATCTACTAACCTCATCCCGCCCCCTTGACCTGTCCGTCCTCCCTGGACTGACCTATCTCCTCCCTACCTCCCCACCTACACTCACCTTTACTGGCTCCATGCCCGCCTATTGGACTTGTCTGTCTCCTCTCCACCTATCTTCTCCTCTATCCATCTTCTATCCGCTTTCCCCTCGCTCCCTATTTATTTCAGAACCCTCTTCCCCTCCCCCATTTCTGATGAAGGGTCTACGCCCGAAACGTCAAGTTTTCCTGCTCCTATGATGCTGCTTGACCTGCTGTGTTCATCCAGCTCCACACCTTGTTATCTCGGATTCTCCAGCATCTGCAGTACCTATTATCTCTTGTAAGTCAGAGTGTCTGTGTTGATCATGGCTTCATTATTACTAATTACAGTTGGTGGTATTCAGAAATTGAATGTGTAGCATTGTTGCTGCTCCTTGCTGGAATACAGTTGTTTAACTATCCTCAGAATTGTGATTTAAATGTGACTATTGTCCCAATATACTTGGATTGCTTGAGATTTCTTGATGACTTGTTGACCTGGAATCCTTCACTCTAAACCAGTTAACCAGAAGACCCTCATTTTTCCTTTTTATTTGTTAATATTTGTTAGAAAAATTATTTATAAATCATAACTAGAAATGCAGAAACTAGTTGGCCCTGCCTAAATATTGTAAAATTTAATTCTCACTTAGAGTTAACCTTTAAATCAAAGTTATATTCTTGTATTCAATATTATTTGATATTGTTATATGATGGAACTGAGTTGAAGTGTAGCATTCCCAACTGTGTATTAATCTTGAAAACAATCACTGTTCACTTATTATTTAGGAATTGGAGGCATATTTCTTTGAATAATGATTTAAATGTAAAAATAGAGAATAGTGAAATGAGTAAGCTATGAAATAATAATTAGCTTTGTGATGCTATGATTATAACGCCGAAAAATGACTTGTAAAGCAGTTATTGGAATAAAGTTTTGTGATTGATTGTGAGGATTTTTGAGGAAACTGAATGAGAACTCAGAAGCAGAGGATAGGGTGGTAGAAAATGGTGAGGTCTGGGAAAGAACCTCCAATTAACTTTCAACTTGTTTTTAAGGTTACTAGGGAAGTATTTTTTTTCTAAATTCATTCAAGGGATGAGAGCTTCTAGGCAGCGTCTATTGCCCATCTCTAATTGCCCAGAGGGCAATTCAAAGTCAACCACATTGCTGTGGGTCTGGAGTCACCATGTAGGCCAAACCAGACAAGGATGGCAGTTTCCTTCCAAAAAGGGCATTAGTGAACCAGATGGGTTTTTCCAACAATAAATAGTGGATTCATGGTCATCATTAGACTCTTCATTGCAGTTTTTTTTTTTATTGAATTGGAATTCCACCATCTGCTGTGGCGGGATTCAAACCTGAATACCCAGAACACTATCTAGGGCCTTGGATTAACAGTCCAGTGATAATATCACTAAGCCCTTGCCTCCCCTTAAAAGCTATCTTAATAAAGTAAGCTAGTGGAATGTAACTGAATATCACTTAACATTGAGTACGTTTTAATAACTGTACAGTTCGCATCGAAAACTAGTGTCACTGCAGTGTGTGATCAGTGATGATACTTGGATCAGTAAACCAATAGGTATCTCCATGAAATTAGATGTATACAGCAAAGTCACTGTTTCCTGACATATGTCAAGTTGCAGGTAAATTAAGCTACCTGGTATCTGATTTCTTTCCTGTGATTGTGTCCAGAAAGCATTAGGATGCAGAGACTTAACATAGATGTTTTAAATGTTCTTCTAACACCACTTATCTTATTCTATAGTCCGCTTCCCCTGAGTAAAATAATGGGAGTTTCCTGGTGTCATCTGAGCAGGAATAGTATTGTTTTGTTGCCATATGGTGTCCCCTGCTGTTTGCAAATGGGTAACTCTTGTTACGTATACTGAGTCTGGTATGGTTCATTAATTCTGAAAGAGGAAATCTTGGTATTAGTGTGACTGCAGCTGGATGTACAATATAAATTTGACAAAAAAATTCAGTTGAGCTGATATTCGACCAGAATAAGGAAATATTTTTCAGAATTGAAACCATAAAATAATCCACTATATACTGTCTTACTGTAAGTATAACAATGTATAGACAATTGTGTACACTTGTATCTATTTTGTTGTCAATTTGGCTGATTTATAGTACTTCTATCTCCATGTCAGCAGTTTTGAGCTCAAGTCCCATTCTTGAACTTCAGTTGATTGACACCTCACTACAATTTCAGTGCAATACAAAAGAATCCCCTGTAGCTGTTCCTCTGTCAAACAAGTATTCCGTTTTGGGTGACTGAGAAGGCGATGGCCCATCAGGTGACCGCAGCAGCAGCAGTAGCCAGAGCAGTGGCACCATGGTTGGCCCTGCTCTATAGAGGGGATGGACAAAGCGTAGTAGAGCAATAGTAATTGAGAGTCAATAGTCAGAGGCACGGGTGCTTCTGTGGCCACGAGAGAGACTCCAGGATGGTATGTTGCCTCCGTGGTGCCAGAGTCATAGATGTGTCTGAGTGGGTACAGGGCATCCTGGAATGGGAGGGTAAATGGACAGAAGTCTTTGTCCATTTTGGCACAAATGACATAAGTAGGAAGAGTGCCAATGTCCTGCAACAATTCAGGGAGTTAGGTAGTAAACTAAAAAACAGGATTTCTAGGGTAGTAATCTCAGGATTATGGCCTGTGCCACATGCTGAGGCTAGGAACAGAGAGTATAACTGTATTGAAGAGCTAGTGTAGTGGGGACCACTTCAGATATGTGAATCATTGGGATGCCTACCAGGGAAGGTGGGACCTTTTACGAGAAGTACGGGTTGAATCTGAACTGGGGGGGGGCACCAATATTCTGGCAGGGAGGTTTGATGGTGCCACTCAGGAGGGTTTAAACTAGTGTGGCAGTGGGGTGGGAACTGGAGCAGCAGGTCAATAAATGTAGAGACTGGGGAAAGTCTTTATACTGAGGCAAGAGGAAGAGCAATCAGGGAAAGGTTGCTGAGCTCGGCAGAACTGAAGGCTTGAACTGTATTTGCTTCAATGCAAGAAGTATAACAGGTAAAATGGATGAACTTAGAGCCTGGATTAATATATAAAGTTATCAAGTTGCTATCATAGAGAAATGGTTGAAAGAGAGACAGGAGTGGCAGCTTAATATTCCAGGATATTGATGTAAAGAGGTGGGGAAGTTGCATCACTGATTAGGGAGCATATCTCAGCTGTGTTGAGGGAAAACTCCCTGGAGGGATCCTGAAGTGGGCATTATGGGTAAAACTCAGGAATACAAAGGGTGCAGTCACAGTGCTGGCATTGTACCACAACTCTCTCAGCTGTCAGCAAGAGATAGAGGAAGACTTACGTAGTCTGACTCTGAAAAGATGTGAAAATAACAGGGTTGTTGTTGTTGTTGTGGGTGATTTTAATTTTCCCCCATATTGGCTGGGACTCCCTTAGTGCTAGGGGTTTGGGTGCAGAGCAATTTGTTACGTGTGTGCAGGAGGGTTTTTTTGAAATGGTATGTGAATAGTACAATGAGGGAGGGGTCTATATTGGGACCTGGTATTGGAAAATGATAAAAGTTTTAGTAGGGGAGTGTTTTGGGAGTAGTGCCCATAATTCTGTATGTTTTCAGATACTTAGAGATAAGGACAAGAGTGGACGTTGGATGAAGGTGTTATATTGTGGAAAGGCCAACTGTAACTGAATTAGGCAAGAATTGGAGAATGTGAATTGGGAACGGCTGATTTGGGGTAAACCTACATCTGACGAGTGAGACTTCGAAAGACCATTTGATTAGAATGCAGGACAGTCATGTTCCTGTGAAAAAGAAGGACAGAAATGGCAGGGTTCAGGAACCTTGGATGACAGGGGAAATTATTAACTTAGTTTAAAAAAGAGAAAGCATACCTAAGGTCTTGGCAACTAAAAACAGACAAAGTACTTGAAGAGTATAATGTTGTTCCTTTGCTTATGAAGGGAAGGAGAGATAATCGAGGTAGTTACAGGCTGGTGAGCTTGACATCCGTGGTGGGGAAGCTGCTGGATAAGATACTGAGGGACAAGATTATTCACATTTGGAAGTGAATGGATTTGTTACTGATAGGCAGCATGGGTTTGTGCGGCGAAGGTGTCTCACCGACTTGATTTGAGTTTTTTTGTGGAGGTGATAAGAATAATCAGGAAGAGCAGTGGATGTTGCCTACATGGACTGTAGTAAGACATTTGATAAGGTACTTCATGGCAGGCTAGTACAGAAGTTAGAGTCTCATGGGATCTGGGGTGAGAGGGCTAGGTGCACATGAAACTGGCTTGGTTATAGAAGAGAGAGAGGAGAGGTGGAAAGGTGCTTTTTGGAATGGAGATCAGTAACTATTGGTCTTCCACAAAGATCAGTGCTGGGACCTTTGTTGTTTGTAAACATATAAATGATCTGGAGGAAAATGTAGGTGGTCTGATTAGTAAGTTTGCGGATAACACCGAACTTGGTGGAGTTGCGGACAGTGAGGACGATTGTCAAAGGATACAGCGGGATGTAAATTGTGGTTTTGGGCAGACAAATTGTAGATGGAGTTTAATCTGCAAAGATGTGAGGTGATGCATTTTGGAAGATCAAATTCAGATGCAAATTATACAATAAATGGCAGAACCCTTAGGAGCATTGACATACAGAGGGATCTGGGTGTACAGGTCCATAGATCCCTGAAAGTGGCAACACAGTTTGATAAGGTGGTCAAGAAGGTACACAGCATGGTTGTCTTCATTGTCTGGGACGTTGAATATAAAAATTAGCGAGTTATGTTACAGCTGAATAAAACTTTTGTTAGGCCACATTTGGAATATTGCATGCAGTTCTGTTCGCCACACTACCACAAAGACATGGATGCTTCGGAGAGGGTACAGAGAAGGTTTACCAGGATGTTGCCTGGTCTGGAGAGTTTTAGGCACGAGGAGAGGTTGGATTACCAGGGATTGTTTTCACTGGAAAGGCAGAGGTTGAGGAGGCCACCTGATAGATGTCTACAAAATAATGAGAGGCATAGAGAGGATGGATAGACAGAGGCTTTTTTTCCAGGGTGGAATGGTCAACTACAAGAGGACACAGGTTCAAGGTGAGAGGGGAGAAGTGTGGGGAAAATGTTTCACATGTAGGGTGGTGGGTGCCTGGAACATGGGAGATGGAAGCAGGCATGTTAGCAATGTTTAAGGTATATCTTGATTGACACATGAATAGGAGGCGAACAGTGGGTTAGAAAGTGCATACGGGCAATAAGTAGAGGGTCTAATTAAAGATTAGGAATTGGCACAGGCTTGGTAGGCTGAAGGGCCTGTTCTTGTGCTGCATTATGTTGTATGTGAGGGAACAAAAACAGAAATTGCTGACGAAACTCGGCAGGTCTGGAAGCATTAGGGTTAGCACTGCTGCCTCACAGCGCCAGGGACCTGGGTTTGATTCCACCTTCAGGTGACTGTGTGCTTGTGCTCTCCGAGTCTGTGTGAGTTTCCACTGGGTGCTCTACTTTCCTCCCATTTTCCAAAGATGTTCAGGCTAGGTGGATTTGCCATGATAAATTGCCCATAGCGTCCAGGGATGTGCAGGCTAGGTGGATTAGCCACGGGCAATGCAGGGTTATAGGGACAGGATAGAGGGATAGGTCTTGGTGGGATGCTGTTTGGAGGGTTGGTCTGGACTCTGTGGGCTGAATGGCCTGCTTCTACACTATAGGGATTCTATGATTTGTGGAAGGAAAGCAGAGTCAATGTTTTGAGTCTGATGACTTTTCATCAGAGCATAGAATGCTGAAATACTGGAGAAATAGTCTTTCAGATAAGATGTCAAATTTTATATCCTCGAGTGAATGAAAGTAATACAAAGCACTGTTTGAAGAGAATGGACACTTTCCCAGCTGTTCTGGTCAACATTTATTCCCTCAAGTAGCATCACCAAACAAACTGTCTGGCTATTATGCTGTTGTTATTTGTGAGACCTTAGATGCGTGTACATTATAATTGTAATCATATTTGTAAATTATTTTGGGATGTGTGAGGTCATGAAAGCAGTTGTATAATTGCCAGTTCTTGCTGTTCTTTTATGAAGAATTTATGATGCAACATGCGCTACATCACTGGAGTTCTTTACTTGAAATGTAGTTGATCATCTGTGAGACTCATGCTCAAAAGAAAAAGGTTTTTTTGTTTCTCTGCTTGTCTCTACCCATTTTTCTTTGCCATATTTCTTTCTTGGTCTAACATTTCCTCCTTTTCGCTGTTATAATTTTAAAAAAAGACATTGCTTTTTATGTAAATTTTTGTTGTCATTGTGGTCAGGATTGAATTGCTGTGAAATGCGGCTCTGTTTTTTTCTGGAGGTGTTGCACTGTACTTGATTACATTCCTGAATCTTTTTCCTACCACACGCCCTGGAGAAGTGTTACCAGCTGAACCGTTGGGAAAACTGTTTGCTTCCTGCAGGGAAAAATGTACCCTGAATGAACCATTAACAGTCAATACCCATTCATATCATTAAGCAGGATGACTGGTGTGAATCTTTGTTAGCTATATCTTTTAGCTGTCAGCCGTGTTGCACATTATTGAGAAAGGACTGACACAATTAATGGTAGAGCCCTGGGTAGTGTGGTAGAAGAGAGAGATCTATTATTCTTTGAAATTTGCGTCACAGACAGGTTAGTTAAGAAGGTGTTTGGCATGCTTGCCTTCAGTGCTCAGACCTTTGAATACAGAAGTTGTGATGTCATGTCGCGGTCATGCAGGATGTTGGTGAGGCCTCTTTTGGAGTATTCTGTGCAGTTCTGTTCACCCTGTTATAGGAAGGATATTGTGAAACCGGAGAGGGTTCAGAAAAGGCTTACCAGGATGTTGCCGAGAATGGAGGGGTGGAGCTATAAAAATAGGCTGGAAAGGCTAAGACTTTTTCACTGGAGCACAGGAGGTTTGGGAGTGACCTTTATTGAAGTTTATAAATATCATGAGGGGCATAGATAAGGTAAATAGCAAAGGTCTTTTTTCCTAAGGAAAGGCAGTTAAAACTGGGGGATGTAATTTTAAGGTGAGGGGAAAGATTTGAAAAGGACATGAGGGGCAACTTTCTTTTTACACACACGAGTGGTTACCATGTGGCATACGTTGCCAGAGGAAGCAGTAGTTGTAGGTGCAGTTAGAACTTTTAGAAGACATTTGAATGGATGCATGATAGGAAAGGTTTGGAGGGATATGAGCCAAATGCAGGCAGGTGGGACTAGTTTAGTTTTGGAACATGGTCAGCGTGGACTCGTTGGACCGAAGGGTCTGTTTCCATGCTCTATGGCTGTATGACTCTGACTGTAATTGTGTTGTTTATGTTGGCAAGCACCAGAAGTAATGTTGTCGTCTAAACTTCTTACTCTATCCAGACTACCAAATGCCTGATGTAACATGGTGCCAAAGTGTCATGTTATATCGGAAGATGATGTTTGATGAGGGGTGTTTAATTCCTGGCAAATTATATCCAATTGTATGTTCAGACATCCGGTTTCTTTTGTGATAACAAGGTGTAGAGCTGGATTAATACAGCAGGCCAAGCAGCATCAGAGGAGCAGGAAAGCTGACATTTCGGGTCTGGACCCTTCTTCAGAAAGTTTCTTTTGTTATACTTTAGTGGAGGTGTGATTGGCATAGTGTAGTGTTTTTGTAATTCTTATGTTTGGAATATGTTTAATGAAATCAGCTACAAGAGAATCATGCCTAGATAGCATTTGGATTGCTGACTTGAAAATATCTTTACAAATTTCTTCATTTTCAAAATGTTAGTATAAGTCTGGATTTTTTTATTACTCCGAACTTGGTCAATTTGCATGTTATGATCAGAAATGCACTGCAGTGATGGTGGAAACAGTTTCAGGGGAGATATTGGGGAAAAGATTTTCTAGGCCATCGGATTGATTGATTGGATAGCTTTGTCAACGATTCACACACTGGATGGAATGGACTCCTTCTGTATTGTATCTTCCATGATTTTCTGTCCCGAACGATGCATGACACAACCACTTCTGACTGAACAACCCAGATGTCGCCACCACTATATGCTCTTGAATGTCGACGTTGATCTGAGTGTCCACTGCCATTTCCTTCCTCAATGGTAATTCTAATCTCTTTTAGGCTATCTCCGGTGTACTTTAATGAAGCAGCTGTAACTCTTGTACTCTTGTCTGGACGTTACCAATCTAATGGGTGATTAGTTTTTATTTTTGTTTCTGTTCTTATAGTGTTATCTTGGAAGCCCAATGTGCTTTGTTTGTCTTTAGTCTGAATCTGTTGGATCTGTGCTGTGCAGAGAAAGACTGATAGATAAATCATGGCATTAAACTCTGTTCATTCATCTCATCAAAATTGTATTGACAACATTTTTTTAAGGGAAATAAATATACCTGGTGCTCAGAAACTAATGTATTTTGGTCAACAAGTATTCAGAAAATGCACCGAAGTTCTCAGGTTCAGCCTTAGTTACTCATTCTTTGGCAGAAATTGAAATAATTTTTGAGCAATACTGATGAAATATCTATCATCTAAGACTCTCAACGTGTTCACGATGTGGTTTCCTCTGCGTGGGGGAAGTGAAGTGTAGACTGGGTGACTGCTTCGCAGAACATTTACGTTCTGCTTGCAAAAAAGACCCTGAGCTTGTAGTTGCCTGCCACTTTAATACACCTGAGATAGTAGGAACTGCAGATGCTGGAGAATCTGATATAACAAGGTGTAGAGCTGGATGAACACAGCAGGCCAAAGAGCATCAGAGGAGCAGGAAAGCTGACGTTTTGGGCCGAGACCCTTCTTCATAATGGGGTAGGGGAAGGGGGGTTCTGAAATAAATAGGGACAGAGGGGGAGGCGGATAGAAGATGGATAGAGGAGAAAATAGGTGGAGAGGAGACAGACAAGTCAAAGAGGTGGGATGGACCCAGGAAAGGTGAATGTAGGTGGGGAGTTAGGGAGGAGGTAGGTCAGTCCAGGGCAGACGGACAGGTCAAGGGCGCAGGATGAGATTAGTAGGCAGGAGATGGGGGTGGGGCTTGAGGTGGGAGGAGGGGATAAGTGAGAGGAAGGACAGGTTAGGGAGGCGGAGACGAACCTGGCTGGTTTTGGGATGCGGTAGAGGGAGGGGAGATTTTGAAGCTTGTGAAGTCCACATTGATACCTTTGGGCTGCAGGGTTCCCAAGCGGAATATGAGATGCTGTTCCTGCAACCTTGGGGTGGCATAGTTGTGGCACTGCAGGAGGCCCAGGATGGACATGTCGTCTGCGGAGTGGGAGAGGGAGTTGAAATGGTTCGTGATTGGGAGGTGCAGTTGTTTAGTGCGAATCGAGCGTACGAGCTCTGTGAAGCAGTCCCCAAGCCTCCGCTTTGTTTCCCTGATGTAGAGGAGGCCACAACGAGAACAGCGGATGCAGTATACCACATTAGCAGATGTGCAGGTGAACATCTGCTTGATGTGGAAAGTCTTCTTGGGGCTTGGGATGGGGGTGAGGGGGGAGGTGTAGGGGCAGGTGTAACACTTCCTGCGGTTGCAGGGAAAAGTGCCAGGTGAGGTGGGGTTGGAGGGGAATGTGTAGCGGACAAGGAAGTCACGGAGGGAGTGGTCCCTCTGGAAAGCAGTTAGGGGTTGGGAGGGAAAAGTGTATTTGGTGGTGGGGTTAGATTGCAGATGGTGGAAGTGTCGGCGGATGATGCGTTGGATCCAGAGGTTGGTGGGGTGGTACGTGAGGACGAGGGGCATTCTGTTTTAATTGTTATTGCGGGTAGCCGGTGAGTTGCGGGAAATGCAGGAGACACGGCCGAGGGCGTTCTCGACCATTGAAGGGGGGAAGTTGCGGTCCTTGAAAAGCGAGGACATCTGAGATGTCCGGGAGTGGAATGCCTCATCCAAGGGGCAGATGCGGCAGAGGTGAAGGAATTGGGAATAGGGGATGGCATTTTTGCAGAAAGGTGGGTGGGAGGAGGTGTATTCTAGGTAGCTGTGGGAGTCGGGCTTGAAATGGATATCGGTTTCTAGATGGTTGCCGGAGATGGAGACAGAGATGTCAGGAAGCAGAGAGAGGTATTAGAGATGGTCCAGGTGAACTTAAGGTTGGGGTGGAAGGTGTTGGTGAAGTAGATGAACTGTTGGAGCTCCTTGTGGCAGCACGAGGCGCCGCCGATACAGTCATCAATGTAACGAGGAAGAGGTGGGGTTTAGGGCCAGTGTAGGTACGGAAGAGGGATTGTTCCACGTAACCGACAAAGAGGTAGGCATAGCTTGGGCCCATGCGGGTACCCATGGCCACCCCCTTTGTCTGTAGGAAGTGGGACACCCCCCTCCCCGCAATAACAACCAAAACAGAATCCCCCTCGTCCTCACATACCACCCCACCAACCTCCGGATCCAACGCATCATCCTCCGACACTTCTGCCATCTGCACTCCCACCCCAACACCAAATACATTTTTCCCTCCCCACCTTTATCTGCTTTCTGGAGGGACCACTCTCTCCATGACTTCCTTGTCCGTTCCACACTCCCCACCAGCCCCACCTCACCTAGCACTTTTCCCTGCAACAGCAGGAAGTGCTACACCTGCCCCTACACCTCCCCCCTGACCCCCATCCCAGGCCCCAAGAAGACTTTCCACATCAAGCAGATGTTCACCTGCACATCTGCTCATGTGGTATACTGCATCGGCTGTTCTCGTTGTGGCCTCCTCTACATCGGGGAAACCAAGCGGAGGCTTGGGGACCGCTTTGCAGAACACGTACGCTCAATTCGCACTAAACAACTGCACCTCCCAGTCACAAACCTTTTCACCTCCCCCTCCCATTCCACAGACGACATGTCCATCCTGGGCCTCCTGCAGAGCCACAATGATGCTACCCGAAGGTTGCAGGAACAGCACCTCACATTCTGCTTGGGAACCCTGCAGCCCAATGGTATCAATGTGGACTTCACAAGCTTTGAAATCTCCCCTCCCACTACTGCATCCCAAAACCAGCCCAGCTTGTCCCTGCCTCCCTAACCTGTCCTTCCTCCCACCTCAAGCCCCACCCCCATCTCCTACCTACTAACCTCATCCCGCCCCCTTGACCTGTCTGTCATCCAGGGACTGACCTATCTCCTCCCTACCTCCCCACCTACACTCACCTTTATTGGGTCCATCCCCGCCTCTTTGACCTGTCTGTCTCCTCTCCACCTATCTTCTCCTCCATCCATATTCTATCCGCCTCCCCCTCTCTCCCTATTTATTTCAGAGCCCCCTTCCCCTCCCCCATTTCTAAAGAAAGGTCTAGGCCCGAAAGGTCAGCCTTCCTGCTCCTCTGATGCTGCTTGGCCTGCTGTGTTCATCCAGCTCTACACCTTGTTATCTCTACTTTAATACACCACCCTGTTTTCCTGGCTAACATCTCTATCTCAGGCCTGCTGCAGTGTTCCAGCAAAGCTCAGCACAAGTTGGAAGAGCAACACCTCATTTTCTGCTTGGGGCCCCTGCAGCTCTATGGACTCGATATCAAGTTCAATAATTTTAGGGCCTGAACTCTCTCATGCCTTAGCTCCCTACCCCACACACAAGGCCTTGATTTCCAATAGTCTGCCATTACACAGTACCCATTGATAGTCACCAACACTCCCCATTAACAGCGATTCACCCTCCTCGCCAGTTTGTTATCAACTCCTTTGTCTGTCCAACTGTTCTTCTGTCTTTGTGCTCTATCCCCACCTATTGTTTATTCCTTACACCCTCTCCCACCCTATCTTCTGCAAATAAACTGACATTTTCCTAGCTACCATCTGTTCTGAGGAAGGGTCACTTGACCTGAAATGTTAACACTTTTATTTTTCTGCGTGGATGCTGCCAGACATGCTGAGCTTTTCCAGCAATCTCTGTTTTTGTTCCTGATTTACAGCATCCACAGTTCTTTTAGTTTGTAAGACTAAATCAACATTGGAACAATGGTAGAGCATTCCTACCCTCTTGCATGTCCCACCATTAAATTGGATTATGATGGATCTATACATCAGCTGCACTTATCCATTGCTTAATAGGTTCAAACAAAAATCTGTCTCAATTTTGAAATTTTCAATTTTTTAAATACTTGTTTGTAGAGTAGAATAGAATATCCTTTTTTGCAGTGTCTGCCTTTTATGGTGCCATCTTAAGTACAAGTACCTAAGTGCAAATCATGGATACAAAAGAGGAATAAAAAGTAATTACATTACGTAGAGCTTTAAAAAAAAGTTAGAAATAAGACATTGTTGAAGGATTGACATTACAGTCAGGTAAAAATTTTCAAATAAACATGTACATTGCAGCAGCTCATTGCAGGGCCTTCACACGTGGTCTGACTGCCTGCGTCAGACCCTGATCCAATAGCTATCCCTGCTGCGCTCCAAGCCTCCAGCCTGCTCCGTACTGGCACTTAGCTGTTCTAAGGTAAGTTTCAGGACTGCATCCCCTGGCACTCAAGGCTCAGTCAGCATTTGCTGTCCCTAATTGCCCTCGAGAAGGTGGTGATTTGCTGTCATTTTGCACTACTGCAGTCCTTGGGGTGTAGGGACACCCACAGTGTTATTAGGAAGGGAGTTCCAGGATTTTCACTCCAATAATGAAAGACTGATGGGTGGGAAATTGCCTAGCCTCAACAACTTTGGTCTAATCAAAGTTTTGTAGCACTTCTTGTGTTAACTCTAGCCTTGTCTTCCAGCTCCTTTGAGATGAAGGCCAACATATTTTGCTCTTGTTCAGTAGCTTTGAGTGATTTCTGGGATTCTAAATCTGTCTTTTCCCTCCATTGCTCCTAGTTTCTTAGATCAGAGTGCTTTCTAGATTATATCTATCTTAGTTACAGAGTGGATGACTATATTTCCTGAAAATGAACTTCATTTTGTCCACTATCCCAATCTGTCAAAGTTACTTGGCAACTTGCTTCCTCCTGCCTAGACTCTAACACTTAGCATTGTCAGGAAATTTGGATATATATCTCCCTATTCTGTGATGAAGGTTCAAAATGTATTATTTGAGAACTTGAGTTCTTAGGTAGATCCTCAAGCATGGATTTGTATTTCTGTAATGTGTGGGTCAAGAAAGGAAGAACTCAATATCGTTTTTGAGTTTTATGAGTGGCACAGAGGTGCCTGGAAATCTGTTTAGATCTGTTTAAATGCGACTTTTAAAAACCCTTAAGTTGAATAGGTCAGTGCTTTAGAAAACAGTAGAAGACACAATAAAATTGGGGTACTGTCCAGCAACAAGGTGTCCGATGAAGCAGAAACATTTAGAAAAACTGACCATCCAGAAGAGCAGTGAGTATGCAGGTTTCTTTTTTATACAGACAGGTCATTGTATCCAAAAAAAACCCTGCATGAAGAGCAGTGCAGTTTAGCAGTCTGAACAGTCATGGTGGATGAAAACAAATTCTAGGTAGTTTAACGACAGTGACGGGAAGCTCCAGAAACACATGACTGTGGAATAGGAATACAAGGAGTCCATCGTAAGAAAGAAGTGAATGATCTTAGCAGTTTAAGGGTCTGATGAAGAGACCTTGACTAAAGAAGATGGCATTCTATGAATGTAGAGATTAGCTGGGAAGAAACCATGTACGCCTGTGCCAACTGAACAAGGAAGTTCAAGGTTGAAACAGGCTGATCCTTCATTTGTAAGATTTCTTGTAAGATTATTGAGGATTGAGTCTTTATTTCTGATATGTGTAATAAGACAATTTCAACTAGTTATTTTGTAGTGTAATAGTGTTCTTTTGTGTGCAATAAACATTTATCTTTTGTTAAGGATACATTGATAGTGTCTTTGCAAA
This sequence comes from Ginglymostoma cirratum, assembly GCA_024137785.1. Taxonomy (NCBI): domain Eukaryota; kingdom Metazoa; phylum Chordata; class Chondrichthyes; order Orectolobiformes; family Ginglymostomatidae; genus Ginglymostoma; species Ginglymostoma cirratum. Next base: position 29,498,675 of record JAHRHZ010000264.1, on the reverse strand, counting down.
TATGTTTAGTAATTGATCAATAAATAATAAAAAAAAATCTTATGGTCAATCATGCTGTGGGATCTGGCTTGTCCAGTATTACTATCAACTTGGATCATACCAAGTTCTTTTCACTATACCATTGATAAATGTTGACATCCCAGTGCTGATGTCTGGGAGATGCAATTTATCAAATCTGGTGAACTGGCACGTACAGCCATTAGTCCTACTGTGTTTTCGACCTTCCAACTAATTCTCTACTCATCACTGTTACAGAACAGAGAATTTGATTCCTTTTCCTAAACTAGCTTCACCTGAAACATTACTTTCCTTATATTTTGAACAATTATTTACAATGCAATGATAAAAGTTTTGACTGCTTGGAATATTAGATGTGTTTACTGCTATAGCTGCTGATCCATTATGTTGTTAGATATAATAGAAGTGATTATTGAATCAGCCCCATAGCTCAGCATAATACTGACAGATGTGCTGATTGGTGAATGCTGCAACATACTGCCCGTGGATCCCAAGATGCTGGAAGGGGAAATCCTTAATATTACATTAGTTGTCTATTTAAGTATTCCTAATCAGTCTGCATAATTTATTACACTGAGTGATATACTACTTGGTCAGGCATGCTGTCTTGTAAAGCATTCATTTATCTGGCAGTGGCACTACCAGCCCACTGGTGCAGCTTGCACTTCTGTCATTGCCTGACTTCCCATTGGTCTGGAAAAATTATCTCTTTTACATTAATGGCTCTTTTGTTGCTCTGAAGGTTATTTATTTTGTAAACCTGAAAGACTGCTGATAACTATGTATGTGTGCGCCACATGCATTGAACAAAGGCGTGTCTGTCAGTCATTGTTTAGAGAGCATTGTGCTGCTTTCAGCAGCTTAATTTACTGTGAGTACAGCCTTGCTGTTTGATCAAACTTCTAACATCTGCCATTGGCGAGCATAAATTGTGTTCACTTCAAATTACTGAGTGGTTTCTCTCTGGTCTGAATACTAGGAACTGGTTGTTCATCTTCGGGCTACGAGAAGGCTGATGATGAGATGTCTGGAACGACTTCCACAGAGTTGGATCAAGCAGGCCGAGTTATCAATATCAACCTGCCTCAGATAACTAAATTCTGTGACAACCATGTCAGGTAAGGAAACATTAAAATTCATTGTGCAGGGTAGGATAGCTACAGTCATATGTTGAAGGCGAAATGTTCTTTTTCTTGACTGAGTTGGAGTTTTTGAATTATTTATTGACTCCAAGTATGCTCCTTATTCCAATATGGTTGCTAATTAATAGAAGACTTGCTGCCTGATTGTGGGAAACCCAATTACATGTTCAGTGGAATAATTCTGTTTCTTCAAGGTATATAAAATTAAACTCGGAGTAAGGATTATTGAGAGAAAAAGTGATTTTTGATGAGTGATGGAATATCTGCCAAGAGATATTGCACTGCATTCAAAAATAGGGGATTCCCATATTTTAATTTCATTAGCTAATAAGTGTTCTTCAGTTAAAATATAACAAAAACCAAAGTTGCAGTTTGTTCCCAAATTGCCAAGTTATCAGATGCTTTAGTTCATCTTCGGTTTGAGTTTGTTTGCAGTTAATTTTGCTGTAACTTAAAACACTTGCATGGAAAGAGATATGTTCTCCTTTTAGTCTTTTGGTTTAGAAATGGGTTAAGTATACGATGTACTGTGAAATTATTTGGGGACTTTTTTTTTACAAACTTGTTTTAAGCGTGAAAGCATATTACGTTTGCCGCTTTAAAATAATTCCAGAAGAGAGATTCTGCAGTATTTGCTTTTGAAAGTTCATGGTGTCCCTTGGATGTCAGGACTGGGAAACTTATGAAAGTTGTTTGGAGGGAATACTAAACATGCAAGTCTCAAAGCCACCAACGTTAGATGTATTGCAATAGTGAAGTTGCTGTTTGATAATTTTTCAAAAGAGGTGGCAGGATGAGCAGCAGCTGTACAGGTGGATTTTGAACAGTGGACCGGCTAGCAGTCTTGTCTTGGGGAATCAGCAAGAAACATTTTGAGCAATATTGTGGTATGAGAATGGAAATCTGAAATGTGTTTGAAGTTCATGTAATTTCATATTTGTAGGTCTTTTGAGTCAAGTTCAAGTTCGTTTTTAGGGAGCTTATAGCACTATTTATTTATTTATTTTGAGGTGCTAAACAAGTACTTAAACTTCTGAAGGATCACTTAAAAATACACAGTTTTTCAGTATTATTCAAGTTCTGTGCTATCAAATGAGTATTTGTAAACTTCTGAAACTACTTGAGTACCTCCAGAGAACAATATAATAACTTGGGCTTAATTACTAAAGTTATAGTGCTGGGAAAGGTTTCTAAAAGACAGGAAAGTATGAATCTCCAAGACTGAATCACTCTTTTCATAACCTGTCTTGCTGTTGCATTGTATATTGTACCAGGAAATTAATATACTGAGTATCTGGGAATGATTACAAAGTCTCTGTTTCATAAGAAGTGCAAAAAAAAGGAAGAATTACAAAAGCAAAACTTCCCCTGAGGATGTCACCAAGCAATCCAAATTGTTTTGAAGAGTAGTCACTATTGAAATGTAGAGAAACATGGCAAAGTGTAACGAAGTTCCACCAACAACGCAGTGTGGCAGTGATCAGATAATGTGTTCTAGTGGTGTCAGGGAGGAATAAATACTGGCTGGACCTCTCTTTCCAAATTATGTCAAGGAACCTTTGAAGACCACCGAGCAGCCGTTCAAGCAGGCAGCACATTATCATCTTCTCCAGGGATGGGCAATAAATGCTGGCCAACCAGTGATGTTCGTATCCGATGACTGAATAAAATAAAACCGAGAGGGTAGACACGGCCTCTGTTTATCGTCTCTTCCAAAAGATGGCATCTCCAACAATGCTGAGGGAGTTCTGCACTGTTTTGAAGTACCAGTCTAGATTGTGTGCTTACATTTTTGAACTGAGGTCTGAACCTACACCTTGCCAGGATTACAGTCATTATGCCATCACTGACATCTAATCCATGTGTTGGGGAAATATTACAGACGAGCAAAGTACATGAGGTAGAGCTATTATCTGAACTGTAAGAATTCAGATTACAGCCTTGAAATTGTTTTCTTGGCAGCTTTCATGAGTTTTTTTTTTTTCGTTTCACAACAAAATAAGTTCCAGTTGCTATAATCTTTGACTTAACATGTTTAATGTTAACGTCATTACATAAAGAAGTGTTCTGCAGTTGAGTTAAGTTCTCTGATGTGTGAATTCTAAATGTTTTTAAATCTGAATAAAATCAACTTGAATGGTGTATGTACTGTCCAACAAACCAGTACTATAAACAATCTAAGACCCCATAGAATCGTAACAATAATAGAAAAGCATCAGCGACATCTCCATAAAAATAAATGTGGATTGCAGCAATTCAAGAAGGCAGATCACCACTGCCTTCTCCACTAGGGTCAGGCAGTAAATGCTCGCCGGCTAGTGATTCCCGCATCCAACAAATGAATTTTAAAAAATCCTGTATAAAGCAATTTGGAGGAATTGGAGATTGCTCATCAAATTAATTGGAATTAGCTTGAAGGAGTTTTTGTGGGGAAGTGAACTGTCTGTGCTATTGATGAAAGTAGGAAAAACTAATGGTATAGGAAATGGGAGTTCTGATGCACTTCTGATTAACTTGAATTTGAGAGATAACAATTGTGTTATGAGAACTGCATAGTAGTCGTTTGATTTCTGCTGTAGCTACTGTACATTATCCATCTTAAGTTGTTTCTCTGGAATTGCCTGATTCACTAGATCTTATTTAAAAAACTACTAATCTTTCATCAACATTTGCTATTCTCCTATCCAGCATGTTTGACGCTGAAATCAAGTTTTAACATGTCACCTGCATCTTTTTTTTTTGAATTGTTGTCTCTGTAGAAAGGGTAGGAAATTTGGGTCATTCTGGTCATTTGTAAAGTAATAGTTACTTTGCACTTTGAAAGCATGTTTGCTTTTCAACAATATTTATGCTCAGGACATTCTGGTATATTGTTTAGATAAAATGGATTTAAATTTTCACCGTAAAGGTATTTTGTGCACATGAGCTTTAACTGAATTTCCAGGTATGTTTTGTAACAGTTGTGGTATCACTATGGTCTCCCATATGTCATTTCTTTGTTCCCACAGAAACTATTTTCTTAGAATGCTCCACAATCTAGACAAATGGCTATACTGTGATACCCATGGTGTTGCTGTAAACATACCAATCTCATGCAGCTGGCTGCAACTCCAAAATAAACTCTGCTGAGACTCACTAACGTTTATGATGAGAAAGAGGTTATTTTACTGGGCCTTTCTAACCGTAATGATAACCAAAATACCTACTGGTGTCGCTGTGGCAGTAGTTTTAATACAATATAAAAGCAACTCAGTGATGCTGGATTTTTGGCAAAAGGAATAAGCGTTAGGATGGTGAAGCACACAAGTGACTCAAGTTTCTTCTGCAGTTCTTCATTGGATGACCAGCTCTTACAAAATAGGAGATAATTCACTGTGGAGGTGGTGACCATTCAAGCCATGGGGAAATAGGACTAATACATGTGAGAGCTCAGGGGACCACACAGCTTACTGAAAGACAAGTGATGTTGAAGCTTCAGAAATTGTTTAGGGACAGTTAATTGACAAAGGATTAATTAAGGGGAGCCAGCATGGATTTGTTGAGGGCAAATTCTATTTAACTGGAGTGCAATAGAGAGAAGCAGAGGAACCTATGTGTATATGTGCAGAAATCATTGAAGGTGGTGGGATAGAATGAGAGAGTGTTAAATAATGCAAACAGCACCATGGGCTTTATTAATAGAGGTGTAAGAGTACAAAAGCAAGCAACTCTTTCAAACTTGTAAAGAGCTCTGGTTCAACCTCCAACTATTGTGTTTGGCTCTGGGCACCATGTGTTAGACAGGATGTGTACATTTGAGAATGTACAAAAGAGATTCACAATAATGATTTTGGTGATGAGGACATAGGAATTAGGTGTTGGAGTAGGCTAGTCAGCCGCTAGTCCTTAACTATCCACATATGATGGTCCTTTCATCCCAGGTGTTATTCAATGGACCTTGTCTGTCCTTTGTTTAATGAGGAGAACAAAACTGCACATAATATACTGGGATAGCAAGAACTGCAGATGCTGGAGTCTGAGATAACACAGTTTGGAGCTGGAGGAACACAGCAGGCCAGGCAGCATCAGAGGAATAGGAAAGCTGATGTTTCGGGTCTGGGCCCTTCTTCAGAAATGGGGAAGGGGAAAGGGAGCTCAGAAATAAATAGAGAAAGGAGGGTTGGGGCTAGGGAAGGTAGGTGGGATGGTGATGGGTGAGTGCATGTAGGCAGTGGTTGGGATTGGTCAGTGAGGTGGGAGTGGAGGATAACCCTACTGTGAAGCCTGTTCCAAGTGTGCCAACCTTGAAGAAGTTGTATTTTACCAGTTTCAAAATCTCCTCACCCCTGACCTCATCCCATGACCATGACCAACCCCACTCCCATCCCCGCCGCCTTGACCTGACACAACCGGTCCATCTTCTCTCCCACCCTTCTGCTCCTCCCACCTTGCTGACCAATCCCCACCACTGCCTACCTGCACTCACCTATCACCACCATCCCACCTACCTTCCCCAGCCCCACCCCTCCTCTCTCTCTCTCTTTTTATATCTGAGCTCTCCTCCTCCTCCCCATTTCTGAAGAAGGGTTCCGACCCAAAATATCATCTTTCCTGCTCCTCTGATGCTGCCTGGCCTGCTGTGTTCCAGCAGCTCCACGCTGTTATCTCTATACTCTGGGTATGGTTTCACCAACACTCTGTACAACTGTGGCAAACCTTCCCTACTTATACAATGTATTCCATTTAAAATAAATGATGACGTTCCATCTGCCTTGCTGATTGCTTGCAGCATGCTGTGATGTTGGCGTAATTCATGTATCAGGACAGCCAGATCTCTCTGTACCACAGAATTCTGTAATCTCTCTTCATTTTAAGTAATATTTTCCATTTTGTATTCTTTGTCCCGAGGTGATCTGTCTCAAGACTTTGTTTATTCATGACACGTGGACATTGCTGCCTAATCAGCATTTATTGTCCATTCAACTGTACATCAGAGACATATCAGAGATGATCACAAGACTACTCAGGCCCCTAGATAACAGGGTAGCCCACAAACCAGCTACCACCTTGCAACTGCTACTGACATTCAGGATCCCATATCCACAACTAATATAGCTAACGTACAATACAAGATACCATGCAAAGACTGTGAGAAACATTACATAGGCCAAACTGGAAGAAAACTGACAATAAGGATACATGAACACCAACTAGCCACCAAGAGACACAACCAATTCTCACTGGTCTCAATACACACTGACAAAGGAGGACACAAACTCAACTGGAACAGCATGGCCATAATTGCATGAGCCAAACAGATATGACAGGGAATTCCTGGAAGCCTGGTATTCCAACTGGAACTCCGTCAACAATCACATTAAATTGGACCTGATATACAAACTACTAAAAAACAGAACCGGAAGTAATGCCAAACATCCCAGCAAACTGAGGCATATAAATAACAAGTGGGACAGAATGCCAACGCTTCACCAGGGGCGCACTGACGATGTTACCAAGCAGGGTGACAGAACACTGTCACCAAACACACCGGCTTGGCAGGCAAGTCTACAACCTCAATCTTACAATACTTCCCAGTATCCTGTAACTCAGAGTGTAATCCCTTACCTCGTTAGCCTTCAAGTGCATTACCTCATGCTTAGAGTCATACAGTACGGAAACAGATCCTTAGGCCCAACTCATCCATGCTGACCAGGTTTCCCAAACTGAACTAGTCCCATGTGCCTGCGTTTGGCCCACATCCCTCTAAACCTTTCCTATCCATATACCTGTCCAAATGTCTTTTAAATGTTGTAATTGTACTTGCCTCTACCACTTCCTCTGGCAGTTTGTTCCAGACACGCACCACCTTCTGTGTGGAAAAAGTTGTCCCTCAGGTCCCTTTTAAATCTTTTCCCTCTCACTTTAAATGTATGCCCTCTAGTTTTAGACTCCCCTACTCGGGGGAAAAGACCTTGGCTATTCACCTGATCAATGCCCACCCCAATCATTTTATGAACCTCTATAAAGGTCACCCCTCAGCCTCCTACTATTGAGGGAAAATAGTTCCAGCATGTCCAGCCTCTCTGTATAACTGAAAATCTCCAGCCTTGATAACATCCTCCTAAATCTATTTTGCATCTTTTCCAGTTTAATAACATCCTTTCTATACTAGGACAATCAGAATTGTATGCAGTACTCCTAATGTGGCCCCACCAATGTCTCGTCCAGCGGTAACATGACATCCCAAATTCTGTACACATTGCTCTGACCAATTAGGGCAAGCATGCCAAATTCCTTCTTCACCCCCAACCATCACCAGCAACCCCGTCCCACGCCCCCGACCTCAGTGCCACTTCCAAGGAACTATGTACCTACATCACTAGGTCTGTTCAACACCACTCCCCAATGCCATAACATGAACTGTTTAAGTCCTGCCCTGATTTGTCTAACCAAAATGCAACACTTCGCATTTCTCTAAATTAAACTCCATTTGCCACTGTTCTGACCACTTGACAACTCCACTGATATCCTCTTGCAGTTTATGGCTATCCTGTTTAATACTTATCACTCTGCCAATTTTCATAACATTGGTAATCCTCTTGATCATAAATAAAAGTGATTAAGTCCGAATCACTAACGTATACTACAAACAGTAAGGACTGGAGCATCAAGCCCTACATGAAAAGGCTTCCAATCACAAAAATATCCCTCTGCTTCCTGCCTCTCAATGCATTTTGATTCAACATGCCACTTTACCTTGGATACCAGAGTTCTGATTTTCTGGACCAGTTTGCTATAAAGGGCTTGATCAAAAGTCTTTCTAATGTCCATGCAGACCACATCAAAGATATCATTCATGCCAACACTTGCAGTTACTCCCTGAAACATCCAATCAGATTAGTCTAAGACAACGTTCACTTAACAAATCCATACCGAGTATCTCTGATTAATTCTCCAGCTGCACACATATTCTCTTTCAGAATTATTTCTAGTAAAATTTTCCACCACCCAGGTTAGACTGACATGCTTGTAATTTCCTTGTCTATCCCTTTCTCCCTTTATTAATAAGAACCAACATTAATAGTCCTCCAAGTCTTTGGCATCTCACCTCTGGCCAGAGAAAACGTGAAAGTTATTGATAGCTCCCCGATATCTCCTCCCTTAACTTCCTACTGCTGACATACAGAAATGTGGTTGACGTTTAAAGTCTAAGCAAGCCACTCAGTTCAAGGATTCTTACAGATGGACACAAGTGATGATTTCATTCCGTGATTAAGAATATAGAACCTGCACAGATAACAGGGCAGGTCATGTGTTGAAATTGCAGGATTTTGAAATTGATGTGTACCTGTGAAGATCCAAGGCAAACACGTTTGAAACTTGCAGAACTTCAATTCAGTTAATTAACTGATGTCTGAGCTTGAGACTCGCAACACGACAGTTTCCTCGATACTTTGTTCCAGAGATGGTCACAGAGAGAGGCTGCAGCCTTTTGATATAGCCCATAGTCCTGAATGGGGTGTGTGCGTGTATGCATATACATGTTGGCGGGGGGAAGTGGGGTAACGCTACAAATTAGCACGCAAGGGGACATAAAAAACACTGGTGCAGCCTCAGTGATTGCTGCTGGGTGATTGCAACTTGTATGGCTCAAAATGGGAACTGAACGATGAATAAACAAGTGATTATGGTACAAAAACAGAAACTGCTGTAGAAACTCAGCAGACCCAGCAACGTCTGTGGAGAGAAAGCAGTGTCAACATTGAGTCCAATGACCCTTCTTCAGAATGGCTTCAGATTTCCAGCATCTCCAGTTCTTTGTTTTATTAAAATGATTAACTCACCCTGGTACAGGAAGCCATTCAAGTCAGGGGGCCTAATAGGAATGGAGTGGAAATAGGAGACAACATACTCTAGACAAATTTCTCTGCGGTAGAGAGCGAGAATCCAGAATGTGATGCCTGATTGATTCCAGGGCTCAGAACATTTGCTCTTGGGAGAAACAGGTTTTAATTCAGACTGTACTTTTGGCACAGTCTTCACTTGAACCATGCTGGGACCAGTATTCTGCTATAATCAACTAAGGTAGTAGAGAAGGCTTTAACCTATATAGTAGGTTGAGGGAACAGGTGAGGAAACAGGTGAGGAAAGGTGAATTCAAGGAAGAGGACAAGGTAAACATCAAGGGAGCAATGAGAGTAACAATAATCATAGCATGACTGGAAAAAGATTTGATAGTACATTCTCATGTTTGATTGACACCTCTTCCAACTTCATCATTCACTGCCTTCATCACTGATACACAGTAGTAGCTGTACATACCATCTGCAAGATGCGCAGCAACCAACCCATAAAATGTACCTTTAACAGCACCATCCAATCTTGCGAACTTGAAAAAGGGTAGCAGATGCCTCAGCATACCACCACCTGCAAGTTCTCCTCCAAGTTGCAGACTATCCTGACCTGAAACTAGATTGTCAGATCTTGCATGGACCAGCTGAAGGTGCTCATTGACATGTTCAACTTCTCTCTCCTACAAGCTGAAGTCCCCACCTGCTTCAAGAAGACCTCCATCATCATCCCAATACCTAAGAAATCACATGCAACGGAGCCTCTCCAAGGATGCATTCTCAGCCACCTACTGTACTCCCTGCACCCAATGACTATGTTGCCAAATTCCAAACAAATACCACGTACAAGTTTGCTGACGACACCATCGTGGTCGAACAGATATCACACAGTAGCGAGTCCGAATACAGAAAGGAGATAGAGGGGTCAGTGATGTGTTGCGATGATAACAATCTCCTTCTCAATGTCAGCAAAACTAAAGAACAGACCATTGATTTCACAAACAAAGGAGGCAAACTTGCCCCCATCTACTTCGGTTGAGAAGGTTGACAGCATCAAGCTCCTAGCAGTGACGATAACAACAACCTGTCCTGGACTTCCCATATAGATGCAATGGTCAAGAAGACACAACAATGTCTCTTCTTCCTCATGCAACTTAGAAAAGTTGGCATGTACATAAGGACCCTCACCAACTCTTGCGGATGCACCATAGAAAGCATTCTGTCCAAGTGGATAACGACCTAGTACAGCAACTGTTCTGCCAGGACCATGAGAAACTGCAGAAGGTTGTGCGCACAGCCCAGACCAACAGTGAAGCTAACCTCTCATTCACAGACTCCATTTATGCATCTCATTGCCACGGAAAGGCTGCCAACATCATCAAAGACCCTCTCACCCTGGTAATGCTTTCCTACAACCTCTTCCATCAGGCAGAAGATAGAGAAGTTTGAACACGTGCACCAACAGATTAACAAACAGGTTCTTCCCTGCCATTATTAGACTGATGAATGGACTAGCTAACTTCAAATAATGTTAATCTTGCTAATGTTGATCTTGTCTAGGACACATCCTGTAACCTCTATGCCTTACAAGTGTGTTATCATATTAGAGATGTGTCGCATTGGTTATGCTGGAACCTCAATTGTTTACCATATCCATGAATTGGATAAAAGTTATTTTTCACCAACCTGTTCAGCAATGTTGTGGCATGGTTGGAGCAGCTGGGACATGAACCTGGGCCTTTTGGCCCAGAGGTAGGGACACTACCGCTGTGCAGCGAAGGCCCATAAGGACCAAATGTATGGTTGCTACGTTTGCTCACTTACACCAAGATATGTCGGAAAGTAACTTACCAAGGAGTAAAAATCTACAGAGAGATTGGGATAGGATAAATGAGTGGGGAAAAAAATTGGCAGATGGAATATGTTATGTCAAGTTTGTCTGTTTCACCAAGAAGAACAGAAAATGAGCACATTGATTTGAATTGAGTGAAACTGCAGAACTCCGTGATACAGAGAGATCTGAATGTCTTAATACATGAAGGACAAAAAGTTAACTTTTAACTTAAAAGTTAAGTTTTTGAAGTAACATCTACACCACACAAGTACTAGGCAATGACCGTCTCCAATAAGAAACAATGGAATATTCTCTACTTAGCTAGATGGATGCAGGTCCAACAACGCTCAAGAAGTTTGACATCATCCAGGACAAAGCAGACTGCTTGATTAACATAACATATCCAAGCATCCATGCCCTCCTCCACTGATGTTCAATAGCTGCAGAATCTACCATCTACAAGATTCACTGCAGAAATTCACAAAGATCCTTAGACAGCACTTTCCAAACCACGCCCACTTCCATCTCAAAAGACAAGGGCAGCAGATACATGGGAACATGACCTGCAAGTTTCTCCTCCAAGCTGCTCACCATCTTGAGTTGGAAATATATGTATAAGTTTGGCAATGCTGTGATGAAACCAAAAATAATTAAAGTCAACTAAAAAGGCCTTTATCTTTTAAACAACAAACATTGGCTAGAGGCAGCTCAGAAGATAGTCATACAGCATGGAAACAGACCTTTGGCCCAACTCAGCCATGTTGACCAGGGTTCCTAAACTAAACTAGTCCCATTTGCCTGTGTTTGGCCCACATCCTTCTAAAGGTTTCCTATCCATGTACCTGTCCAAATGTCTCTTAAATGTTGTGGTTGTATCTGCTTCCACCACTTCCTCTGCTTGTTCCATATATGCACAACCTGCTGTGTGGAAAAAATTGCACCTCCGGTCCCTTTATAAATCTTTCCCCTCTCCCCTTAAACCTATACTCTGTAGTTTTGGACTCCCATATCCTGGGGAAAAGACCTTGGCTACTCACTTTATCTATGCCCCTCATGATTATAAACCTCTATAAGATCATCCCTCAGCCTCCAATGCCCCAGGGAATGAAGTCCCAGTCTCTCCTTTTAACTCCAACTTTCCAGTCTCTGTAACGTCCTTATAAATTGTTTTTGCACCCTTTCCAGTTTAATAACATTCTTCCTATTAGCAGGGCAACCAGATAACCAAGCTATAACCTTAGTTGTGTGAATGATCCAATTGTTTCATCATATCAGTGACATTTCATTGCACAATCCTTAGTCTAACAGAACTGTCACATTCTAAACGTAAAGATACTGTTGTTACTAAATTGTATTTGTGTTTGGGGTTATGTTCTTACTGGTTTTGATTAATTGAAATGCTGGTTTAAGAATGCTTTTGAAATTCATCTTGCCATTAAATTCTACAGTGAGTACAATAGTCTGGACTATTGGATTATATAAAAGGTAAGAATATAAATAACTTAGCACTTGCAAATTGAGCAATGGATGAAACAATTTTAATTACGTAGGAGAAAGATCAATACAAACCATCAACCTAATGTACAACTCTACTTTCCACCTTTTCTGCATTACTTCAGAATATAGTCCAATCTCTTCTTTCTCTATTCAATTAGAGTTTCTCTTTTCAATACAGTTATACAGTACGTAATTCCTTTTTACTGCATTGATCCATATCTTGAGTTCTTGAATAAAATTTGTCAACCTCCACTGTGGAGGTTTCACTCCGCCCAGTATTCAGTACCTTCAGGGGTAGATATTCTCAAATTTCCACTATTCTTTGCGTTATGTGCTTCATGATTTCATCCTGAATGCCCTAGCTCTAAAATCAGAATGAGCCCTAGGATCTGGATTGTCCTGCTATAGAGAAACCGGCTTCTTTGCATTAATGCTGTACAATGCTTTTTAAAAATATTTTAAACATCTTGATTACATAACTTTTCATTCTCCTCTGCTCAAGGGAATGTGATATTGAATTCAATGGTCATAATTTAACCCTTTAAGTCTTGCTATGGTGAATTTGAAGCATTTGTCCCAACTCTCTCTTTTTTAATGAGGTATAGTTCCCCAACCTCAAGTTGTGACTTTTGAGGACAGCACCATGAGATGGATTTTCATTTTTTTTTTTTTTTTTGGACGTGTGCACGAACCTTTTAATAATTTGTGTACCTGTACACCCAAATCCCCGAGCTTCTCGCAGCACCTAGTCTCTAACTATTAAGAAAATGTTTTGTCTTCAGTATGATCTAAACTGGATAACTTCACGGTTCCCCATTTGCACAGTTTTGTCCACTGAGTTTCTTATGGTGCATTCTGTTTTTTATTTCAGATCTCCAGCATCCACGATATTTTTGCTTTGATTATCAGGTCGATTTCTGTTGCTCAAGATTGTGTTGAGTTCAGTAATTTTAGATCATGACCTCTACCTCCATTTATTTTTATTTATTTTTCCTTTCCTATTTGGTTCTGTCTTGTATCTTTCATTCTTTCTTCACATTACATTTGGTGTCTACTGTTCAATCATCCAAACTATGTCTGGGCACTTTTTTTCTTTCCTATATCCATTATGCATCTCTCCGTTTTGCCCTCAATTTCTCAGTCTGGATTCCCTTCCTAACCCTTTCTGTGCTCCTACCCTCATTTTTAAGATCCTCTTTAACAACCACTATAGATCAAATAAGTTGACCTAGGAAGTCTGCAAAGATCTTCCCAAAAGTGGAAGCCACTCATATTGAGCACAAAATGTGAACTGCCAGTGTGGGTGAACTGTGGGCAGAACACCTAGATAATTCATATTAAGTTAACATGCATGGTTTGCTGAATTAGATTAATTTTAAAAAGATATTTCTTGCCACAATCAAAATGTTTTAACACCGGCATGATGCATTCACTTACAGGATCATCTCTACACTAAATCATTGCCATCCATTTCAAATTTTTGGACAAATGGATGACTGATATCATCCCATGATTTAATAATGAAATGGTACACACCATCAAGCATGTATATTTCCTTGCTGAGTGTGTTTTGTCCAAGAAGCATCCTCCTGTTCCATTCCACATGAACATGACTCTTGAATAGCTTGTTGAGGCAGCCATCCAAAGATTGAATAACAAAAGCGAAACCCTCTCTTCCCCCAGTGTAATTACAAACTGGGTGTTGTTTATTTTCATGTGTTTCTTATTTCTTTATCTGGGATCTGACAGATTAATAATCTGCATTTTTCACATAGAGCATTCCATACATGTTCAATCTGTAACTTCCATCGAGCCTAATCCATCCAAACCATTGGCATGAGCATGAGCGTGAGCAAGAGCAAGAGCTCCTGATGGGGACTTAATGTTCAGAATAGATTTTACTTCAAAACATTACTGTAGGCTTTAATGTCATTCTGTTTACCATGTAGGCTTGTACCACCATGACTCCTATTGTTGGGTCCTGTTTTTAAACCTTTCTGCCCCTCAGTTTGTATGCAGGAAAACTGAAATTTATGGATTTTTTTCATCCATGTTGCTAATATGACTTAATGGTTTTGCTACTGTCTGATGAATCGCTGGAAACTAATAATTTTGGCATTTGGTATTTTGGTAATCTCCTGAGCAATCTTGGTCTTCTGACACAGTGCAGGACTTGTATTTCTAAATTGGCTATACTGATGAGCCATTGGTCTGAAACTTTTGCTGTCTTATTTGTTTGATTTGGCCCATTTAATTAGTATACATGCATGGCATTTTTGGTGACAATGAGACCGTCATGACTCTTTTCATGGAACCATTCTGATGCATGCTTCTCAAGATTAGACAGATCCTTGTCCTGATAGTATTACTGGGCATCTTCAGGTTAAATTCCTTCTTTCACTTTTTTTCATGAACACTGAATTCCCTCACCATTTATTTATTATCAGTTGTTTTGTCAAGTTGGCAAATGTTACGGCTGTTCTCTTGAAAGCAGCTTCATGTTTCTTTCATTTTGTCGAAGGACTCATCTTTGTTCTGTATAGATGTGCCTTAAACTCTTGTATAAAACATAGCTCCTTGACTGAATTGGTGACCTATCCTTTAGTTACTTAAGCTCCATGCTTAGGAGATTCTTACTCCTTGGTTATGTAAAAGGAATTTTGGTCAACCCCCTGCCAATACCACCATTTGAATAGAATGTTTTTTGTGTGTGTTACGGCTTTATGATAAACTATTTCGTTTTAACTTAGAATGACTTCATGAGTGCAATTTGTATTGCTGAAATATATAATGGATGTCGTAAATGAAACAAAATAGAGTCCTAGAATCATACAGTACATATAAGACTCTTCGGCCCATTGAATCTGTACCCCAAAAATACACTTCTTCCTACAGTAGTCCCATTTTCCAGCACTTCACATAATCATGAGTATATAATGAAAGAGGAGAGATGTCTCTAGAATGCATTTAGATTAGCTTCCAGTCTACAAAGCTTAGTTTTTGTTTTGGTAATAAAATTTGGCAACCGGTTGATGTGTATAAAAGTGTCAGTAAACTACAAAGAGTTCTTGAGTGCATTTGCCTGGATGACCCCAAGGATGGGAAACAGGAGGGTGGATTTGAGATACTGGGGCAGCAGGTCCCAGCAGGAGAGTGAAGGATTAACCGGTGTGGTCAACATTGTGGAGTATTCAGACTAGACATATCATATTGAATGAGGGAGTAGACTTGAGGGACTGAGTGGCCGACTGTTGCTCCTAACTCATATGTTTGTATGAGCAAAGAACCAGTGTAGTTAATCTTTTTTCTGTGCTGTTGAATACCTCTAGGATGGGTGGATCTTGAATCTGGGGCATATTCCTCAAAGTTAGGGATGCTTCTACTTTACCATAAGAGTGTAAACAAAGGCAAATTACATACCAGTTTAAAGTAGGGATTCCATGATTGAAACATTCTTTTGAGTCTACAGTCACAACAAACTAGTTTATAAATTTACTTCGTGCAATAATGGCATTCATCAAAAACTACTTATCACAAATTTAACGTTGAGCAAATTTACCAAGTTTTTAATAACGCAGAGACATGGCAATTAAATTTAGTGTGTTAAATTAATTAGACTAGTATGAGCAAAGCAACAGTGATTGAAATGACAGGCAGCAGCTTTGGTTTTGCTATTGGTTGCTGATAATTTTTCCATGTACCAAAAACTACTCCAAGGCTCCATTTGGGATATTTAAATACTGATGCCAGGCAAGAGATTATCATATGATCATAAGTTCATGGTGTTGTATTTTGCCTCAGATTCTATTGTCACAACTGGACCTTGGGTTTTATTTATTCCCTAGCAAATGTTGTTAAGCTGTTGTGATTTCCAAGTATATCACTTGGTGTTTGCCTTGTCCTGCACACAGAACTAAATTCCCACTCAATAGAATGGATGTGTTCTCGTATCGTTTTGCAATATCCTTGCTTTTAGCTAAGTGCCTTTTTCACTTTTTATTTTACTGATTTCTTACTCAAGTTGAATATGGGTCGCTTACAATAGCAAATAAACAAATTAATTTTAGATGAAAATGATCTAAGGGAAGAAGTAAAGAAAAGGAATTGTAAAATCTGTTGCAACAGGAGTCGAGGACCATTGTGGATAATATAAAGCATTGGCAGACAAAAGGGAACTGAAATAAAGGAAGATCATCCCAAGATTTTACCAATTGAAGTGCAGCTTGTATATATTTTTGAAGAATAGTCATTGTTATTAATACAGATAATTTGCACATAGTTAAGATCCATCAAAGAGCAGTAATTCTTTTTGAAAATTATTTGATAGATAATATCAGAAGAAATCCTCTTCTTCAGATTTTTTAATGGAAACTTTAGTGTCTGTCTGAGCGGACATGTGGGGCTTCAAGTTAATGCCTTATTTAAAAGGTCATGACCTACAAATTAAGGTGCAAATGGATCATGAACTGCCACCATAGCCGACGGAACACATTCTATCACTTTCGTAAAAGCAGAAAGTGGTGTTGTGGGTCCATGTTTGTTTGAGGCCCCTTGCAGTGTAAAATTGGGCTATTCTGAACACACTTGATACCAATGTTCATCATATAATGCTCTTCAAGGGACCAGATGAGGCTGCAGCCACTAAGGCGCAATTTATATTTTCAGAAGTATCTGATTATGGATAGAGAGATGGGAGATTTCTCCCCTCCCACCTTGTGTGCCAGACTCAGCAGTTGTACTTGTATGTCCTCAGCTGATCAATGGGTAATACCTCCTGATAAGTACAAACTAGGTGTTGACCCTGTTATATTATAGTCGATCTAGGCTATTCCATTTGTGCATCTAACAGTTTACGGAGTAGGAAAATGCTTAAATGTTAACACTGGAATATTGGCCTGGATTTACTGATGGCCATATAGACATTTCTGTGTTGGAAATGGGAGTTGTGCATTTGGACCCTGCAGAATCCCATCACAGCTGTCTTTAAGGGAATTGCCTGGCCATTTGAACATTACAGTGGGCAATTCCCCTGTGCCTGGATCCCTCCAAAGAAATCCATTTAAATCAGTCACAGTAAAGCTACCCAGGATTATTAAACAAACAATGGAATTGTTAGACAATTGAGAACTTAGGTCTAACTTCTGGGTAACTGTTAAATGTATGGGCCTCCCTCAACTCCTACCAACTATATCTCCTCTACCCCTGCCAGTCCCATCTTTCCCTGCTGTCCTTGCACCTACTCACTGGCACCCTAGTTGCTTGATGCCCTTCCCACCTGGCACCCTAACCTTACTTTATGTACTTACCCTTTCACAGGAGCTGTCAAAGTGGCTGTCTGTGATGCTAGACATTTAAGTTCCACAATGCAGCATGCGAATAAGGTGGCATGATATGACTTGGTCGCATGGGACCTGTCAGATTTCAAGTACACTCCATATTTCTGAAGCAGCTCTGATGAGAGCCTCCTTTCTGAAATACAGAGCTTGCTCTTATCATTTTGTATTTTGCAATAAGAGCAGGAGTGGATTGGCAGTCAGACTGTTTGCCACTCATTGGAAAATCCAGCCCAGTATCTTTAAAGAAGTCCGTGGAACTGATAGCAGAACAAAAAATGTTGCATGAACTTAATCCAGGCAGCGTTTATGGGGGAAATTAGTTCTCGTGAAAAGTGATCGATCTGAAACGTTAATTGTTTCATTTCAAAATGCTACCTGAATTGCTGAGTTTTTCCAGCTTTTCTCCTCTTCTTTAAGATTTCTACCATCCATGGTGTACTACTTTTGGTTTTCTCTTGGAATTGATTTTAAGCACCTGCGATTTGCATGTTTCTGCGATATCCAGGTTTTCTTCAGTCTCTGTTCTTCTTAGGGTGCTAGTTTAATGCATCTCTGAAGTGGACCATGCAATTCTCATATTGCCAGTGTACTTGCTCTTGCATATTTCATTTGCTTGGCATAGAGAAATTTTCTTTTGGCCTTGAAGCTGGGACATTAATTTACGTTGATATATTGGAGTGAAAGAGGAGATCTTTTATCAGAATTTTCATCAGGCCTGTTGAAGTTTCATACCTGAAATGTTCACTTATATTTCTCTCTCAGCTACTGACTGATGCTTTCTGGTAATACTTGCCCTGAATTTAGAAAGTAATTGTCCTTGGCCTTAGTTAGAGTGTTTGCTTTGATGTGAATTTTATATGATTATTGTATGCTTTGAGTTTTCTTATGACAATATCCTTTTTGTGATCAACAGCACAGCAAAATACAGCGTGATAACGTTTCTGCCTCGCTTCTTGTATGAACAGATCAGAAGAGCTGCAAATGCTTTCTTTCTTTTTATAGCCTTATTACAAGTAAGTTTAAATTGAGCATTTTTAGGTAAGATTCTGTTCTAATTTAATATGTCTTCCACTGGTGTTTTCCCCTTCATTGTTTCAAGATTTTTGTTTAAATTGTTATTGAAAATGCTAGTGATAAGGTGATGAGGATCTGGTAATCTTTTTAATTTAAGATCACTTTGCTATCAATCATCATACAACCAAGTGTTCTATTTAGTGGTTAATGGTTAATAATAAAGTAAGGAACCTTATGATATCCCTATTTTCTTGCCTGACCTTCAGCAATCGAATGGTCATGAGGTGGATTGTAGATCATGGCACACTGCCTTTTGTCAACTTGAAATCAACTGCTGCAACAGAGCAGATTCCCCAAGAATTGAATGAGGGTACAAACTCAGCTAAGCCAATTGTTTCCATTCCTAACTTGCAGCGAGACAGTTTAATTTTCCTTTCGTCTTCAACACATGAACATTTAAAACACTACCTTATTACTTTAACGACAGAAGTTTAGAATAGTTCAGAATTGAAGATATGCTTAAATAATTCTGGTGTGGGATTGCATTTGTACGAATATTTATGTCTTAATTTCTCAAGAAAAATGAGTGCTGAATCATTTGCAGTTTTGAACAACTGGGCCTTTTTAATTTGTACTTTATGTTGACAAATGCTGATTGCCACCAAAAGCTTCTGTTTACTCTTGTATCGTTGCCCAATGAGAGACCATGAGAATAGACAGCCTTAAGAGCACTGGTTTAAATTTGTACCACTGCGAGATGTCCTTTAACAACAACCAGCACTTGAACTTATGATGCAGCTTTGAAAGCAGAGACTGGAGTATGCTCTGTAATTGACTGCCACATTACTGTTCCACAGAAATTTATTGATGATCACTGTAACACCTGCAACTGGCTGGGAAAGTGAAATGTATTGAATTGATGTAGAAATGCCTCAGTGTAATTTGGTCAAGTTGAGTGAGTGGGTAAATGCATGTCAGATGAAGTATGATGTGGTTGAATATGAGGTTATCCACTTTGGTACCAAAAACAGGAAGGCAGGTTATTACATAAATGGCTGATAGATTGCAAAGTGGGAGGTGCAGTGAGGTTTGGGTGTCCTTGTACACCAGTCGCTAAAAGTAAGCACATAGGTACAGCAGGTGGTGATGAAGGCAAACTGTATGTTGGGCTTCACCAAGAAGATTCAAGTAAAGGGCCAGGGATGTCTTTCCTTGATGAGACCACACCAGGAGTAGTGTGTGCAGTTTTGATCTCCTTATCGGAGGAAGGATTTCTGGCTATGGAGGGAGTATAACAAAGGTTTACCAGACTGATTGCTGGGATGGCAGCACTGATGTATGAAAAGAGACTGGGTCAATTGGGACCATGTTCACTGGACCTAAAGGAGAATGAGGGGGAATCTCAGAGATAGCAATAAAATTATAACAGGACTAGACAGGGTAAATGCAAGAAGGATGCTTCCAATGACCAGGCAGTCCAAAACCAGTTGTTCATGGTTTAAGGAACTGGGGAGCCCACTTAGGACTGAGATGACGGGAAATGTCTTCTTCCAGAGTCTATAAAATTCTCTGCCTCAGAAAGTTGCTGAGGCCAAAATCTTGAATATCTTCAAGGAGTTAGATATAGTTGTTGGGTGTTAAGGGATCAAAGGGTACTGGAAAAAAAGTGGGACCGGTGTACTGAGTTGGATGATCAGCCATGATCATATTGAATGGCAGAGCAGGCTTGAAGGATTGAATGGCCAACTCCAATTCCTGCTATGGTTCTGCTATAGCTTCTTTCTGTCTTGGAGTAGTTCAGTAACGATCAGTTGAAATTCCTCTACCAGTCAGCATTTTTACAAAATATATATGGATCAGCACTGGCAAAAAAGAGCACCATAATTTAGGCCATGTCACACTATAAAGATTGCTGGGGAAAAGGTGTTTGGTAAGATTAGGTGCAACTCATTTGTTCATGTTATTTCTTTTACTACTTTAGTTTACATCTTCAATCTGATTTTTAAAAAAATTTTCTAGCTGGATGGGTAGATTGATCCTTAATGGATAACTATCCAGTTACTTTTATTATTTGTTTAAAGTTCTTAAAATCCATATCTTTGCAGAAAATGTGTTTGGGTGGCTTTTCCACGATATAATCCAAAAATGAATGTTTTCACATCTTTTTGTAAGCTGTACCCAATAAATTGTGAATACTTTTTAAAATTTTAGGCCAAATTGTGTGTTTGTTTTTGGCGAATTTCAACTACTAGTGTCTCCATAAGACTGCAGAGCTTCCATGTGATGAAGTTAGGAGTGAATATAGAAACAATGGAGGATTAAGCATTTTAGTGAGACGCCGGGG
This sequence comes from Ginglymostoma cirratum, assembly GCA_024137785.1. Taxonomy (NCBI): domain Eukaryota; kingdom Metazoa; phylum Chordata; class Chondrichthyes; order Orectolobiformes; family Ginglymostomatidae; genus Ginglymostoma; species Ginglymostoma cirratum. The sequence continues at coordinate 29,477,661 of JAHRHZ010000264.1, read as the reverse complement.
GTGGCTGCTTTCCTCTTATCTGTTTATCTTTCTGTGGTAATTCTGACAGATTTCCTACCATTATTATGGTCATGTGTTAAGCAATTATATTGTTCAAAGGAAAGGTATGTTGTTGAAGCATTTCTCATTGAATTCATGAGTTTTAAAATTAAGAATGTCAAATTTCAAAGCATCATGAAAACTTATATCACGGAAGAATCAGGATGATGATACATTGTCATGGAAAAAAATTAGCAGCCCTTTCCTGCTATTGTGTAATTTGTTGTGACGGTTTGTTTGAAATTTGGCATTGTTGCTTTTTTCCAGTCTTGCAATATGTCTCTCGAGCAATATTGAAGATCTGTACTACCAAATGATTGAAAGCAATTATAGTGCCTCTCCTAAAATAATCTATTGATAGCTTTAAGCTCATGAAAAATATATAACTTCCCTTTGGTTTCTATTATGCCCTGATGATTTCTCCCAACAGCACATGTGCAGGATGTTATACATTGGAATCTCAAAGTAATGGTACATTTTTATCTATTTTAGCTTTGACTCTTTTCAGTCTATTTAGTGCCGCAAATATAGCTCTGATTGGCAGTCCTCTCACAGGCTACCACTTGATTTGTTGCTGATAGCTTCGCGGAAATGTAGCACTGCATTGCTAAAACAAAGGTGGTACTCTCCACAGATGTAACCCAAAGTTTTTCCTATCCTCATGACTCTTGTTCCTTTATCTCTCTCTATTTTTATTCCGTCTAAAAGTAGTTTGTAATGTTTGCAGCAGGGAAGCAAGATTCTGAACCCTTTTGTGTTTGATTTGGTAACATTCAATGTAATACCAATTTTGATTTTCACTGTTCTTAACTTAAGGAAGGTGTTGATTTATAAACAGACAGTACGTTATACTGGATCTCAGATTGACAGATTACAGCTATGGCTGGTACCTTGCCCAGCTGCTGGTTCATATGCAAGTTTTCATAGTCACTATTTAAAGCTCATGGAATGTGGGAGGAAATGATTTAGCAGCACCTAATCTCCTCTGCAAGTATAAATAATCCCAAAATATATTGCTGATTCTTGCTCTTTTGATGAGACATGTAAATTGCTCTTACTGATTTCTCTTAATTTAATATTTATGATACACCAATTAATTGAATTTTTTTGTCTTGCTTTTTTTTTGATGTGCTATAAAATTCTCTCAAGATGTTACAATTACTGCACAGTTTGTGCTAAGAATGAAAACACAGGGGCAAAAAACTAAGTCTTGATTATTTGTTTTAGCAAATTCCAGATGTCTCCCCCACAGGAAGGTATACGACTTTGATGCCACTAATCTTCATCCTCACAGTAGCTGGCATCAAAGAGATCATTGAAGATTATGTGAGTATAACTGTTGTTTTGCATCTCAGATTAGTAATAGCATTGCCATTGAGAATGCATTAGTTAATGATGACTGACAGTTAATTGCCATATGTTGTCTTTATGTTTCTCCAACAGTGCTCAAGTTCTGTACCACTAAACAGTTAATTCTGTTTTAATGGTTCTAGGAATTCACTCTGAAAACCACAGTAGATATCATATTCTATATTTAAAATAAGATTTTAAATGAAACAAAAGACTTTTTACATATTTGGCTCTGGGCTATGAACCTGTATTATGTATTTTTTAAATAGTAATATTCACAATGTCCAATGCCATATCTGTATGATGGATATTGCTTTTCTGAATGCTGAATGTACGAATATAAGTAAAAACAGCTAAAATTCTCAGGCATTCCTGTATCTGTTGAAATATTCAGTCATGCAGATAATTCACAAAAAAGTATTTATCAAAGAACTTGTATGTGATCAGGGTGAATCAGTGGCAAGTAGTAAATCTGGTGGATTTAGGGCTGATGTAATAAAGGTCAAGAAAATGAATGGAAAAATGGGAATTGAAAAGCTTGAGAAATATGAATGGGTTTAGTTGATTTTGTATACACGTAAACATGTAATTAATATTACAGAGAGTCTGTTTTTTTCAAAATCCCATTCATTCAGTCATTCATAGGATGCTGGCTATTCCAGCATTAATTTCCCATCCCTAATTGCCCTGAAGAAGTTGCTAGTGAGCTGTGATGTTTTTCACATGGGAATGTTCAAATACTGCACTGTACATATGAGACATTGGATTCCTAGTTGAATAACGTGAAAAATAGAATGTACAATGAAATGTAAAAGAAACACTGAATTTTTAAAACTAAAATTACTCACCATTTTTGTACAGTATTTTTAGATTGACAAAGCAACATCTGGTGGCTGCAGTTGATTAGTGTACCGGAACATCCAGGACTCCTTGCACCTGCCAACTTGTGCCATTTGATGGAGCCTAGGAAATCAGTTCCAATTTAACAAGGAAGCAAGGATGCACTTTTTCTGACATGACAGAAATGGCAATTGATATTGAAATCAGTTAAGGCAAACTAGCACCAAATATTAGGGATTGTTTGTATTACTTGACAAAGAGAATATAGTTTGAATTATCACAGAAGAAATGCAAGGTAAGTTACATACATGTGAACATATGAATTAGGAGCAAAACTATGCTATTCAGCCCTTCAAACCTGGTTCACCATCTAATAAGATCAAAAAGTCATACAGTCATTCAACACAGGTGAAGCTATTCAGCCCATCAAGTCTTTTTGACTAATTTATACTAATCTCAGTTTGCACCGCATGGCCCATAGACTTGAATGTTATGATATTTCAAATGCTCATCCATGTAATTTTGAAAGGTTGTGAGGTTTCCCACCTCTACTAGCCACCCCAGGCAAAGTATTCAAGTTTCCCACCACACTCTGGGTGGAAAAGATTCCTCCAATCTCCTCTCAACCACCTTCATCATAAAATTATGATACCTCATTATTGACCCTTCAACGAAGGCAAACAGCTGCTCTCAATCCATATTGTCCATGCCCTTCGAATCTTACACTGGGACCCCACTCATTACAGCCTGCCAATCTGAAAAACACCTATTTATGCAGACTCTGTTTCTGTCAGCCAACCAATCAATTATCCTTGTCGCTGATATATCAGCTACACCATGAGCTCCTGCTTTTTCACAGTAACTTTTAACGGTATCCTGTCAAATGCCTCCTGATATCCAAGTGTGGAATGTTTTCAGGCTCCAGTTTATCCACAGCACATATTATTCTTTCAAAGCAACCAAACAAACATGATTTCTCTTTCACAAAACGATGCTGACTCTTCGTGATTACCTTGTGTTTTTCTAATAGTCCAGTTAATTGGTTCTAACATCTTCCCCATGACAGATGCCAAGCTAACTGGCCTATAGTTTTGTTTTCTGCCCCCCTTCTTAATCAGATGGATTACATTTGCTACTTTCCAGTCTGATGGAATGTTTCCAGAATGTAATGAATTTTGGAAAATTAGCACACCAATGCACCAAGACCTCATTGGTCTCCTTTATTGTTAATTTGCTCAGAGAATATGGGTGTCGCTAACAAGGCCAACATTTATTGCCCATTCCTAATTGCCAAGAGGGCAGTTCAGAGTCAGTGCATCCAGACCAGTTAAGGACATCAGTGAACCAGAGGGTTTTTTTTTTAAAAGCTGACCACCGACAATGATTTCATGGTCATCATTAAATTCTTAGTTCAATATTTTTATTGAATTCACACTTGACCATCTGCCATGGTCGGATTCGAACCCAGGTCTCAAGAACATTACCGAGGTCTTTGGATTAATAGTCAAGTGATAATATCACTGGATCAGTGCTTCTCCTCTTTTAAGACCCTAGGATGAGGCCCGTCAGGACCTGGAGACTTAGCAACCCGCAGTTCCATCAGTTTGCCTAGTACTACTTCCTTCATGGTGATAATTTCAGCAATTTTCTCTCTTCCTTCAAAGTCTTAATTTACAGGTATAAGTGGATTTTTTTCTGTATTTTCTATAATGAAAACGGAGCAAAATTTTATTCATTACATTTGCCATTTCCTTATTATGTGCTATTAACTTCCCATTATGGACCTCTGGAGGACCAACACGCAATTTACCTTCCCTCTTCCTCTGTATTTATCGATAGAACAGTTGATATCCTCCTCTCATGCTCTAGTTTAATTTGTCCTGATCAGCCTCTTAGTTATTCTCTTTGTATTCTGATGAGTCACTTTACCTGCCACTTTCACCTTGACAGAATTAGATGGCTTTCTTTCTTAAATTTGAAGCTTTCTGGGGCAATGACAACTTGGTAATGCTAACTGTTTGCAGACAAGTTGGAATTGTATCTGAAAGTTGGAATTGGAGAGCAGTTTCCAGAATCTGAGGAGCACAGGCCCAGGAAAGTCTGAATTACCAGAATGTGAGCGTTGTTGAGGAAATCTGTGATGGAATAACTTTTGAGGGAGTTTTGGAGTGAGGTCTTCAAAAGTGAAGAATTGGACTCTCTTGTAAAGTCTTCAATAGATTTGATTACCCATAGTGTCCCAGTGTCTGGGGGATCACTGTGAAATCTGTGGTCTTTACATTGACCTCATTTGCTATTTGATGTGCTTTGACTCTAATTGATCTGTTATCCTTATTCACCTCATGTTAATTCTGGGCAAAAGAATAAGAGTTCTATTCCTGTTTGCTTGCAGATGGCATTCCTTCTATAAATTTATAATAGTAAAGGTTTTTTTGTTCAAAACCATGGGTGCATTGAAATATTCTCTTAAGGAGGACCTGGGATCTCACATTTGTCTACATTTTTTTTTGAAAAGAGTTGCTGATCCCTAGCCAGCAAATAACAAAATTTGGTAATCTGATGTGGAATCATAACAACAGTATGTTGGATTTAGCAGATTAAGAGGTGATTTCATCAAAACATTCACAATTATGAATAGGCCTGACCAGGGTAGGTATTAAGAAGGGAGCCCACTTTTTCCACAGATGAAACAGTTGTCACTGCAGTGTTGATAAGAACGGATCTCAAACCAATGCCCTCCCTTCCCCCATTTTGAACCCACTCTCTCCTTCCCTTGTCTGAATCAGAGGGCTTGCTGACTGCCCTGTTCTGGACATGGCGTCCTACTCTTACTCTCTGGATCTGCTCCTTTATTCCCCTATTTCAGGCATGATCTGCCTCCACGACCTTCCAGCCCCATTTTTCCCCTGCCACTGGACCTGAACCCCACCCACTTCAAAGCCAGCTCCCACATCCGACGGACCCAATTTCTCCCACTCATGCAGCCACTTAGACCTAAATACTGCGTTACTTGCCTGTTCCCAACCGCCCCCCGCCTTGTATCCTGCCACTCTACCCATGGCACTCTATCTCCTATCCACATGGCATCCCACCCACTTGGCAACCTACTTACGTGGCAACCTAACCTCACACTTGTCTTATGTACTTACTGCCTGGCAGCTGTCAAGGTGGCTGACTGTGAAGGATTCCTGATTGGAACTTCCTGTCGGAATTGGAGTGCTGTCCTTTCATAAAAAAAATTAAATTTTTATTTTCTGAGGAATGGCATTGCTTATTATGACTGCAGAATCTAGACTAATGCGACATAATTGCAGGATAAGGAATCGATCATTTAGGGCTGAGATGAGGAGAAACTCCATTGAAAGGGTTGAGAATCTTTTTATTTCTGAGTTTTTAGATATGGTTGCTATGAATATGTTTCAAGCTGAGATTGACAAGCTGACAGGGTGTGGAAAGAACGGTGGCGTTGAAACCCAAGATCAACCTGACCATTATTGACCTTTGGACAGGGTCAACAGTTCGTGTGGTCTGCTGCTTAAGTCTAATGTTTGGAGCGGTGAGAAATCTCTGTCCCAACCGTTAATATATTCAGTAGTGGACCATCCACAATCACCTTGGCTGAAAATTCCAAAGATTCACATATCTCTTTGGGATAAGAAATTGCTTCACATCTCAATCCTAAATGATCAACTTCTATTTCTGACACTGTGCACAATGTTCTATACTATCCTGCCTTTGCAAGGAAAAGCAACCTCTCAAATTCTATGCTAATTAGCCCCTTCAGAATATTGTGTTTCAATGAGGTTAGTTACAAGACATCACCTGCCCTGACCTGCCATTTTTGTCTAACGTTTGTGTGGTTATTTATTTGAATAGTTATTTAGTTACTAATTTAGTCACTTAACAGCTGGTTAGAATTTCCTTGCTTGCAGGCAAAGGAAAACTTTTCACAAGTTACGGGAGGTAAAACAGAATTAAAAGAAGTATCTGCTTCAGGCTTGCCATGGGAACCAAATTTTGGACTTTTGCATTAACGTGGTCCCCTCTCCAATCATTGTGCTCCACACTCTGATGCTTGCTTCTGCAGTCTGCCATCAAAGTGCATTCCGCTTCCCTGTTTGATTTTACACCTAAAAACGTTCTAGCTTTAAGCTGTGTTAGTGACACTATGCTGAAGCACTTCCCTAAAAGGAGGAAAGGGGAGGAGGAAAGGAACTTTGCTGGAGGCAACTAATTCAAGAGTACAAGCTCCATCTTCAAAACACAAGCCTTGTCACTTTATCTTTTCTTACAAACAAAATTATAAAACTTATGAAGCAAACATAACAAAATATTAGTAGATTATAAAGAACCTTGCAGCTTATGTATATGTCCTTAACAATTCTGTGATCTTACTTTTACCAATATACATTTATATTGTGAGGAATTGTGTTTTACAAATGTTGAGAGAGAGAAGCTTTTTAAAGCAGGGCTTTTTTTTATTGCCGTATTATGTTCAATGAAAATATGTCCTTCTCATCTGGATTTTACTGCTAAATGCAATTGTGAAAATGGATTTTGAATCTAACTGAATTTATTGATGAACTGCTTTTATAAGTTCCACATTGTTGCTGCCTAAGCACACTTAATAGCTGATTTTTATCTGTTCATTGTTGTATGATCGTGCATTAAGATTCATCAATTGATTTCTAGTTTCTTGAGTGGTACTAATGGATTGTGGGTAGATCTGTACAAAAGTGCCTGATGATGGCTGGTAATATTAAAACTCTCTTTTCTGAGTTTTCCCTTGTCTTTGTCAGCAAGTGAAATTTTTGAGAGCAAGTTCACAAAGTTAGATGAAAATATCAGTGCAAATAATGGAAAATAACTGAAAACCAAAGAACTGCTCATACTAAATACCAGAAACAAAATCAGGACCTGCTGAAAAAACCCAGCAGGTCTGGCAGCGTCTGTGGAGAGAAAGCAGCTTTAATGTTTCAGGTCCACTGACTCTTCTTCATGACTGGCTGATTTGAAAAACAGTCAGAGTTACAGGAAGTTTGTTCTAAGTATAAACTGTTACCATTTGATGTGTGTGCACTCTGAAAAAGATGGATTAAATTGTGTATAGTTATTTCTAGGCATGCTATGGAGTTGATCAGACTTTGGTTTTTGGTTACAAGTGATTGGCAACTTCTAAGATTCTGCTAGAAATGCAGATTTTTTTTTCTTTAGTTTTGAGCCAGAGCATGTGAACTCTCAGAACAAGCAAACTCATACAAATCCACTTGCTACATCTTGACTGGAAAGTCCAGAGAGGAGCCAAAATGACTGTTACTTTAAGTTTACTGCTTGTGGACTAAGAATTTTTGTTTGAAGTGTTGTATTGTGTTTAATGTTTTGCTTCTGGTATTATAGTAATTGCAACCAGTTAATTGTAGTGTTGATATGACAACATGCTAATTTACAACTTCAAAAATGACTGCACAACATACTGACTATCCCAAAAACACTTAGTAAGTTTGATTGTGGAAATTCATGCCTAGCTGTAGAGATGAGGGTAAGTGCTGGAGAAGCAAAATGAATTAGTATCAAATAACTCAAGTTTCCATGATTATTGTTACTATCTTCCTCCTTGAAAAAAGGTTTCCAAAGATCATTTAAATACTCTTCACTAGGGTGCATTTGTTTATGACTAGTATCGTCTACACTAATTGGTTTTCTTTGTATTATTCTGTAGTCTAGTTGTCTAGTCATCGTGCAATATTGTAGTCAATGTCTGAATTTACTTCTAATATTGGATTTATTTGAGCTTGTGTCCTGTATGTTGATCAGGTGAAGTATCACAGACTGGAAGGTAATGTTTGGAATGCGGGCAAGTGAGGATAAGGTCAAAGGACAGATCAGATTTCTGGACAGTGCAAGCTCTGCCGACAATGCTGTTTTTTTTTTCCTGGAATAAGATTTAACAGAACAGAAAGAAAGTCAAGTTTCTCTTAGATTATTGGATAAATATACCCTTATATCGATAGCTTCTACTAGTGCCAGAGTTTCAGCTGCTAAGATATTTTAACTAATGTTTTCATTTCCTTGGCTTACCTCCAAGAATATAATAAACCTCACCTAACTCAAATGGTCATGTGGAAGATTGGCATGTGAAGCATCATTGAAGCTGGAAACTTGAGTGTACGTTTTTAAATTTAATTTCTTTATTTGGTCTTAAGATTTCCTTAACAGTAGCATGTTTAATTATTGTCATTAACTCTAATATATTGCAGAAGAAGGACATTGTGTTTGTTCTGTTCATCTGAAGGAGCACATCACTTTGTGGCACTATCCCACTTTGTGGATGTAGCTGTGCACATTTTTCCAATGCTAATAATACAATTTCTCTTGAACACCTCTATTAAACCTAATTCCACTACTGTTGCAGCAATGCGTTCCAGAGCTACTTGCTGTGTGAAAAATGTTTTTTTTTTCTGATGGTGCCATTGCATCTTTTGCCACCTACCTTAAATCTGTGCCCATTTGTTCTCTATCCTTCCACAATGAGAACAGTTTTTCTGTAATTCAATCTTCTTTTATCCATGGAAAACAGTCCTAATTTTTCCTGTCTATTTAATTGAAGTTTCTCAACCCTGAGACCATTCTTAGGAATTTTCTCTGCATGCTCCAGAACTAAATGTGGTACTCCACTTGAAGCTGGACTGGTGACACACTTTATTAATCACTCTGTCAACCAGTTATTCCACCTTCAATGTTTTTTTTTATTTGTTTGTGGGATTTGAGTGTTGCTGGTTAGCCCAGCATTCATTGCCCTTTCCTACTCGCCCAGAGAGCAGTTCACAGTCCACTACAGAATCAACTGGCAAAAACAGGAGTTGCTGGAAAAGCTCAGCAGGGCCGGCAGCATCTGTGAAGAAAAATAAGAATTAATGTTTCTGGTCCGGTGACCCTTCCACAATATGATTCTGAGGAAGGGTCACCAGACCCAAAATGATAACTCTGACTTTCTTCACAGATGCTGCCAAATCTGCTGAGCTTTTCCAGCAACCTCTGTTTTTGTTCCTAATTTACAGCATCTGCAGTTCTTTCGGTTTTTAACTACATTGGTGGGTCTGGCATCACATGTAGGCCAGACCAGGTATGAATGACAGATTTTCCTCCCTAAAGGGAGGTGAACCAGGTGGGTTTTTATGACATGTAACAGTGATTACATGATCACTATTAGGTTAGCATTAAATTCCAGATGTTTTACTAAATTCAAGCCCCATGACCTGCCACGGTGGGACTGAAATCTATATTCCCAGAATATCAGTTTTGAAGAAGTTATACTGAATCAAAACATTAGCTTTTGTTTCTCTCTCCATGAACGCTGTCAGACCTGCTGAGTTTCTCCAGCTTTCTCTGCATTTGTTGCTCCAGATCATTAGCCTAAGGCTTTCGATTAACAAAACTAGCTAAATTACCTCTCTGCTATCACCTCCCCAAGTGTAATACACACACACCTCCCTCTGCTCCTGAATCCCTTTTTGTTGAGAATACATACTGATAAAAGCCATGAGAAACTGGAAAATGAAATTGTTAGGACATTCTGGATTGAAGAAAGGGTTGCGAAGGAACATGTGACTTTTTGGAATTGTTCATTAATAATGTGAGCTGTGACTCACTTGCTAATTCCTGAAAAGTCAAGTAACTTTGGAAAGAAGACAAGCAGAGTTTGAAAGAGGAGTGAGAAATGATGTTTATTGCTTTCATTGCTGGGCAAACTCAGTTTGGAAGAGATGGGCCTTGATGTGGAAGGCAGCCCTCTTTTGGGGTTGGTTTCTATTTTATTAGTGTGTATTGTCGAAGGAAAAGATTTCCAAAGCTTGCAATCAGCAGGACTGTTTCTCCTTCCTGGAAAAGTAACAAGAAACCTTAAAACAATATTAACTGGAAGGAGCTCTCGCTCTCGCTCTCTGTCTCTCTCTGTGAACTATTTCTAGGAACCTGAGAAAATTCCCAAACAACATTGTCTCTGATGACTTCATAAGTCCTGAACACTGAACTCAGAATTCTATTTAAAGACTTAAGTCTACCTGTACTGTTGGCACTGAAAATTGATAATGAACCAGTAGACTAGGACTTGTGGAAAGATTTTACTGCGTTGGAGAATTTCTTCCAGTCTTCATGGTCGTATGACTGAAGTTTTTCAGTTTCCTGATTGATCTCCTGTGGCTTTTCTCATTTTCAGTATTCTTGCTTTCCTGTTTCACTTTCCTCTTCTCTAATGCAACTGTCTTGTTTTTCTTTCTCTAAATATAGTGTTCCGGTTTCTCTTTACATTACTTTTGACTGACCTTTTGTTCACCTTCCCTGTCCTCTGCCTTCAAAGTCTCACTTGCTTTTACTCATCTGCTTCATAGCTTTTTCAGAATTTCAGACAAGATTATATGACGTGAGAGAAGGAAGTAAATCTTTTTGAGAGGTGGAACAATGTGTGTAGTTGTGAGAGAAATTTGAGGCTTTAAAAAGAACAGAATTTTGTCACAGAATAAAATTAGGATGTATAGTCTTCTTGAATTTCAGTTGATTGACATTGCATCTCTTGACTTCAAGATCTTATTCTTTTAACTTGAATCATTTACAACAAGAATCTTACACCTTTGAAGCTGGGAAACTGATGTTAAAAAGATGCCAGAGTTCACAGGTTACTTCAGAAACTTGGAAATTAAGAGTTTTTGTACTCTTAATCACAAATAAACAACTCTGGAACTCCTCACTTTGAAATACTTTATTGTGCTGTTTCCTTTCTAAGCCTGTTGCAAGAACGCGGTTTTGAACAATACATATACCAAGATGAATGACTTTCTTTTTATTTGCTTATGGGAGGAATGGAAGGAGAAGTTGTTTTCCATTTCTCCTACTTCCTGCAGACAAAGGGGGTGGCCACGGGTACCCACATGGGCCCAAGCTATGCCTGCCCCTTTGTAGGATATGTGGAACAATCCCTCTTCCAAAGCTACATTGGCCCTAGCCACCGCCTCATGCTCCCACGAGGAACTCGAACAGTTCATCCACTTCACTAACACCTTCTGCCCCAACCTTAAGTTCACCTGGACCATCTCTGACACCTCTCTCACCTTCCTGGACCTCTATATTTCCATCTCTGGCAACCACCTGGAATTCGATATCCATTTCAAGCCAACTGACTCCCACAGCTACCTAGAGTACACCTTCTCTCACCCACCTTCCTGCAAAAAGGCCATCCCCTATTCCCAATTCCTTCACCTCCACCGCATCTGCCCCCGAGACGAGGCATTCCACTCCCAGATATCCCAGTTGTTCTCGTTTTTCAAGGACCGCAACTTCCCCTCCACAGTGGTCAACAACGCCTGTCTCGCATTTCCCACAACTCATCCCTCACATCCCCTACCCGCAATAATAACCAAAACAGAATCCCCCTCATCCTCACGTACCACCCCACCAACCTCCAGATCCAACGCATCATCCTCCGACACTTCCGCCATCTGCAATCCGACCCCACCACCAAAGTCATTTTTCCCTCCCCACCCTTATCTGCTTTCCGGAGGGACCACTCTCTACGTGACTCCCTTGTCCGCTCCACGCTCCACACTCCCCACCAGCCCCACCACACCTGGCACTTTCCCCCTGCAACCGCAGGAAGTGCTACACCTGCCCCTACACCTCCCCCCTCACCCCCATCCCAGGCTGCCTGCACATCTGCTAATGTGGTATACTGTATCTGCTGTTCTCGTTGTGGCCTCCTCTACATCGGGGAAATGAAGCGGAGGCTTGGGGACTGCTTTGTGGAAGACATACGCTCGGTTTGCAACAAACAACTGCACCTCCCAGTCGCGAACCATTTCACCTCCCCCTCCCAATCCTTGGACGACATGTCCAACCTGGGCCTCCTGCAGTGCCACAACGATGCCACCCAAAAGTTGCAGAAACAGCACCTCATATTCCGCTTGGGAACCCTCCAGCCCAATAGTATCAAAGTGGACTTCACAAGCTTCAAAATCTCCCCTCCCCCTACCGGATCCCAGAACCAGCCCAGCTTGTCCCCGCCTCCCTAACCTGTCCTCCCACCTATCCCCTCCTCCCACTCCCATCTCCAACCTACGAGCCTTATCCCGCCCCCTTGACCTGTCTGCTCTCCCTGGACCAACTTATTCCCTCCCAAACTCCCCACCAACACTCACCTTTTCTGTCTCCATCCCTGCCTCTTTGACCTGTCTGTCTCCTCTCCACCTATCATCTCCTCTATCCATCTTCTATCCACCTCCCCCTTTCTCCCTATTTATTTCAGAACCCCCTTCCCCTCCCCCATTTCTGAAGAAGGTTCTAGACCCGAAACGTCAGCTTTCCTGCTCCTCTGATGTTGCTTGGCCTGCTGTGTTCATTCAGCTCTACTTGTCTCAGATTCTCTAGCACTGACAGTTCCTACTATCACAGTCCAATATTATGGAGTGAGTTCCAGGATTTTGACCTAGTGATGCTGAAGGAATGTCGAAGAGCTTGATTTAAATAAAATGTGATTTATTTTGTTAATGGATTACTATTGCTGCATTAGTTGGAGGAATAAAGTGGAAACTGATAGAAAGTGACTGATTTTCAATGCATCGATGATTAATATATACTTAGAGGATATATTGTTGGACAGTGGAATGCATTTCTTCAGAATAATGTCTGGAGTTAATAATACATGGGAAAATCTGTTTACTACCATGCATCATTTACACTAATCATTTGGTTAATGGTTACCACTCGGCTGTTGGCTCTGAATCATGACATTCTGTTGACATGAGCGCATCATTTCGGTTGATACTTTGATGCAGTGCTGGGAAAGTGATGTCTTTTGCTCGAGATATTAAACCATGGTTCTCTGCCCTCTCAGGTACATATTAAAAGTATCACAGGAGTCACAAAGGGGTTTTTATCACCTAATGCATTCTGAAGGAATGCCTGAGATCTAATACAATAAGCCAGCTGGTGATGGCTATGTTGAGTTCATGGGGTCTGAGTTGGTTGTATAGTTATAGGGATCTAGTAATCAGTGGGCTGAGGGTTTTTTTTATTGAAGTGTAGCTAACTAAAGTAAAGCTCTTGCATAAAAGTGTGGACTTGAATTCTATTGAAATACAATTATCCTTTGGACTATTAACAGTGATTGCTCCTCAAGAATCTTTTAGCGGATGTGAAAAGAGCCATGTAACTTTATTTGTAAACTTGTTTGTTTGTTCTTCTCCAAACACTGAAGGTGAAAAGGCAACAGTTATAACCAAAGGTTATTTTGGGCATACGGTAGACATGATCTGAAGGAATGTTCAAGAATCTCAAGCTCTTTTTATTCATTCATGGGATGTGGGCATCACTGGCAAGGTTATTATTTATTGCCCATTCCTAATTGCCTTTAAGAAGGCAATAGTGAATTGGAAAGAAGATATGTTATGGCATCTTAAATATTAAACAGTAAGCTCAGAATATCACACTATACTGAACAAGAAAAGAAGCTTCCTGTCCCTGGGGCTGTCTGATGCTTCTAAAAGAATGCTATGGTGGTTTTGCATTGAAATGTCAGTTAGAAAATATGTTTATTCATCTGAATATTCAAAATAGTTCCCATAAACCAGTTTGAAATTTGATTATTGTCTTTATTTTATAGAAGTTGTATTTATTAAGACTTTAAAATCTCAGTATCCATTCTGTTCAGTAGATCAATATAAGTGGTAAAGTACAACACGTGACAATTATGTCTGATATTAATTAGAATGGTTGAACGAATATACATCATGATATTAATTCACTGTATTTACACTTCAAACAAAAGGTATCATAATTATTGGATTGGTTTAAACCCTTTTTCCTAGTTGTTATCATAACATGATTAATTTGTCAGTTTAGAAATGTGCGTGAGAACTCTCAAGTGTCTCTGTTCTATAGTTTTCAGTGTCTTTTTTTCTCAAATCAAATGTCAGGACAAGAAGAGTTGAATACCAAGTTTTAGTGCACCTGTTTAACCTGTCTCTATTCCTCTGCAGACTCTGTGTCATCCACACCACTTCCCTTCCCATCTATGTTAGTCATTCGCAAACTTGGCTGTAGTACATTCACTTTCCTCATCCAAGTCATTGATATATATTGTAAATAATTGTAGCCCCAACAACGATCCCTGTGACACTCCTCTAGTTACAGGTTGCCATTCTGAAAATGCCCTCCTTCTCCCAAACAACTGTTTTCTATTGGTTAGTCAGTCCTCTGTCCATGCTACCAAAATACACCTTCGACACCATGGGCTCTTATTAAGTAGCCTAATGTGTGGTACCTTACAAACACCTTCTGAAAATTCACAAATCTGACATTCATTGCTTTCCCCTTTATCTATCTTGCTTGTTGCCTCCTCAAAGAATTCTAGCAGTCTTGACTGGCATGATTTTGTATTTGTCTTGGAGGGCTCATCTCATTGAGGCCCTTTGGGTAGAATTCAGGAATGACAAAGGTGCAATCACCATGATGGAGTTAGATTGCAGGCCTCCCAATAGCTAATGGGAGAAAGAGGAACAAATATGTGAACAGACCATGGAAAGATATGAAAACAAGGTTTTTGCAGTGAGTGATTTTAACTTCCCCAATATTCCTTTAGTGCCAGGGGCTTAGATGGGGTAGAATTTGTTAGATACATACAGGAGGGTTTCTTGAAACAATATGTAGATAGTCCGACGAGAGCTGTATGAAACCAGTGCTTGATTGTGTTATATATTTCTAAATGCTTTGCTATTACACCCTTTGTAACAAACATCAACATTTTCTCATTAACCAATGTTAGGCTAAGAAATGGCCTATGGTTACCTAGAGATAACAAAGTGTGGAGCTAGAGGAACACAGCAGGCCAGGCAGCATCAGAGGAACAGGAAAGCTGACATCCTGACCAGAAATGTCAGCTTTCCTGTTCCTCTGATGCTGTCTGGCCTGCTGTGTTCTTCCAACTCCACATATTGTGTATGGTTACCTGCTTGTTTTTGTCTCCTTCCCCTTTTAAAGAAAGATGTTGGCAGTTTTGCAATCCTTTGGGGCTTTTCCAGAATCGAAGGATTCTTGGAAAATTAGAATTAAACTTAGACTCCCTATAGTGTGGAAACAGGCCCCTTGGCCCAACAAGTCCACACCGTCACTCAGAGCATCCCACCCAGACCCATCCCCCAATGATCCACCTAATCTACACATCCCTGAACACTACAGGCAACTTAGCACGGCCAATCCACCCAGCCTGCACATCTATGGACAGTGGGAGGAAACCGGAGCACCTGGAGGCAACCCACGCAGGCACTGGGAGAACGTGCAAACTCCACACAGACATTCGCTTGAGGGTGAAATTGAACCCAGGCCCCAGGTGCTGTGAGGCAGCAGTACTAGCCTCAGTGCTGTCCCAGATTACTACGCGTTCACCCACTATCTCTGTTGCTACTTCCTTTATTAACCTAAGATGCATCCCAGCAGGTGAAACAATTTTTATTTTTCCATATTTTTTTCACAGAATTCCTGACTAGGTCGTTATTTACTCCCAATTCCCAATTGCCCTTGAGAAGGTGGTTGTGACCTGTGACTGCTACAGTCAATATGGTTTTGTACACCCAGAATAGTGTTAAGAGGGATTTCTCAGGTTTCGATCCAGTGAAAGTGAAGGAATGGTATTAAAGTTTTGAGTCAGGGAAGTGTGTAACTTGGAGGGTAACCTTCAGATAATGTCATTGAGAGTCAAAGAGAGATAATTGGTTTCTAGTTTGTTAGAGATGGTCGTTGCTTGACACTTGTTTGGCATGGATGTTACTCCCTTATCAGCCCAAACTGAATGCCGTTCAAGTCTTGCTGCACACCAGTTTGCTTCACTGTTCAGGAGTGGCAAATTCTGCTGAACACAATCAGCAGACGTCCCCATGTAACCTGGTGATGGAGGGAAGGGGAGTGATAAAGCAGCTTAAAAATGTTGCAGCTTGGATATTACTCTGAGGAATACTTGCAATGATATCTTGGGTACTTAGACAATTGACTTTATTGCTCAAAAGACACTTTGAGAGATTTTGGAGTCGTGAAAGCATCAAGAAATATGGTGCAAAATGTAGATGAGCTTGAGATCTATCATGAAGGGATGGATTTCTTCCTTTATTCTTTTTTGTTCTGTTTTTCAGTGTTTTTGTGTTCAGTAGAGTGTTTTGTGTGAAAAAGAGAAATCTCACAATCTTTCCCATTAAACTTAGAACTGTTTTGGAGGATTTAAATTCTAGCTTTGAAAACAAGATTTTAATCAAGTCTTCTTTATTTGTCAGAATAATCTTATCAGTTCATGGGAATTTGTGTAAAAGGTGCTTACTGAATTTAACATTTTTGCAAACTGACAGCAAGCATTAATGTTCATACCTAACTGGTAATATGTGGTTTAAGAATAGAATAGAATAGAATCCCTACAGTGTGGAAACAGTCCATTTGGCCCAACACGTCTATACAGACTTTCTGAAGAGCATCCCATCCCGCCTGCGCTTTCTCTCTAACCTTGTATTTTTCACAGCTAATCCACCTAACCTACACATCCTTGGACACCACGGGCAATTTAGCATGGCCAATCCACCTAACCTGCACATCATTGGACAGTGGGAGGAATCCCACGCAGGCACAGGGAGATTGTGCAAATTCCACACAGTCACCAGAGGCTGGAATTGAACGTTGGTCCTAGGTGCTGTGAGGCAGCAGTGCTAACTGCTGAGCCACTTGTTGTTTATAAGTCCGTTAGAAACTTTTGAATCTCAAGAAACTGCAAAATTTGATTGGTATCTGCAAAATGAAAAGGCTAGCCAGCACAGAAAGTAACATTGCTCTATTTGTTGGTCTTATTGTTGAGATATGGATTGGTTTTGGTTTCAGTTTTTCAGTACTATTTGATTCTTTGTTACAAGTTCTTCTATCTTTTCGTAAATATGTTATTGTCTGCATTGAAATCTAGTTCATAGGCAATTCAGATTTATCAGAATCCCAATCTGTAATGAGATTTCTGTGCACTCAGTGCAAAAATAGCTCCATCCAAAATCTTGATTTGTCTAAATCCTTATTTTTGAAGGAAAACTGGAATTGTAAAATTCTGTTCTTTTACTTGAGAACAAAAGTCAGCTAACTGTTGTTCAGATTACATTTACAGGACTGACAAGAGACTGAAATTTAAAATGTAAAATACTTTTGCATAAAGCCAGTTGGTAGGTATTAAAATGTTGACAGGCAGAATAAGCTGCTGTGTAAAATTTTAAATGCATGTGATTGATTCTGTATGCCAGTTATTATGTTGCATATGTATTTGGTGATATCTTGGGAGAAGTTCTAAACATTTTAGATAGTCGTTTGAGAGCTGGCCCACTTGTCTGCAATGTTGAATAATTGGACACTTCTAATAATTGTGCTAATGGCACGATAAGCCATTTTGAAAGGCAACATCTGCTGATACCTGTAATCGTGGGCAACTATGTATGCACGCTAAACCTGAAAAATACTTGCTCACTATTACAGACCAAATGTATTATCACATAAAATTAATAAATGACATCATATGCAAAGGCCACACTCCACATGCACGCAGAAGTGTGATTTGGAAAATGATTTTAGCTGCTGGGAATGAGGATTGAGAGGAGTGTGGGAGTGAGGAGCCAGGAGGAGAACAGTCAGGAGGGGCTGTTGTGGTAATGTAGGGGTGGTTGGGCAAGGAGGGGACACGTGGGAGGAGTGAGGACACAGGAAGCAGAGGGAGGGAGTGAGAATGAGGTCCTTCTCTCTCCACTTGCCCCGCCTCCTGTTCTCAGTGCTTCCTGTTTGTGTCCCTCGCCTCAATTTGACCGCGCCCCCACATTCATCTCCCCATCCTGCCAACTCCCTGGGCCACATCTCCCAGAACTGGTTTAAATGCATGTGCTCTGGTGGTCAGCAAATGCAGTCTTTTAAAAAAAAATCATGACCTGAAATCGTACAGAAAACTAATAATGTATGATTTTCTTTTTAGCAGGGGCAAATCTTTGTTTCAAAACCATGTGTGGGATATATTATTTTCAAAGTACAATTTTCAAATTTTAATATTTGTTTTATTTTGTAACAGAAAAGGCATAAAGCTGATAATAATGTCAACAAGAAGAAAACTAAAGGTGAGTGCCTATGAAGTGAGATTTGGACTGTTTAAGGGTTACTGCCACACAAGTATATTAAGTTAAGTTATGCAACTTGCTGTGAGTAATAGCCAAGTGTGCAAACCCCATAGAAATCCAATGGGTATTACAAGTCACTACTGTCAAATTCATTCCAACGGCTATGATGCTGAAGATGAGCATATTTTCACCAGGATTCCTTCCTCGTACTACTCAGATTCTTGCTATAAACTATCCAGTATGATGATGAATTCTGAAAATGTCTGCAGTTATCTAAATAATGCTTACTTGATGAAATACATTTTAAGGTTTGTAATAATTCTGAAGTTCAGTTTCTTACCCAACAGTGCCCGAATTTCTGAAGTATGCTTTCTGATGAAGTAATGTTCCAATAAAAGTTCTTGAGTAACTTGTTAAAGGGTGAGACACAAATCGTCACTGGTTCTTCATTGGCCAAGCTCTTATATTCAAATAAAGTAATTTGTCTAGTAGGACAGGAGTGGAGTTGGCTATATGGGGTGTTATGTAAATTTCTGAACAGAGCACATAGGTCCTAATTGGAGAATAGAGATGACTACAGTAATATAAAAACAATAATAATATGCATGCTGGAAATTCAAAATAAAAACAAAGTGCTAAAGAAACTCAGCAGGTCTGGCAAGAATGAAACATACTCCATATCGTGAATTTGCTCAAGGGAAGAGCACAGTTCACTCCAGAAGTGTCTGTATCCCTGAACCAGAAGGTCTTAGTTCAAGTCCCACCTGTGCAAAGGTATGTTCTAGCATGTCCAGATAGGTGAATTAAAATAGCTACATTCCCCCACTGAGCCAATGACAGATTGTGGAAGTAGTGAAGTGGTAACAGTGCTAAAATAATGGTATGTAGGACATTTATCAATGTCCTGAAGTGCTTCATGCACAACTAATGACTTTCAAGATATGTAGTTTAATTCAGTGGTCATTAATGGACAATAATGTTCTTTGAATGGTAATGAAATGAATGACCAGTTGATCTGTTTTTCTCTTAAATGGCTGTTGGTTGAGTGATGATTATTTACCGAGACATCAGGAAATTACTGTCTGTTCTTTTAAATAATGCTATATGAGCTCAATAGATTCAACTAGGATCACCTGAGCAGGCAGATGAAAGAGGGCCTTTGTTTCTCATGTTACAACTGAAAGATGCCGCTTCACAGTAATGTACAAAAGTGTCAGTTAGATTACTTATTCATGATTCTAGTTGATTTGAATCTGAACTTAATGACAGAGAATTACTAGTACCATCAACTGACCTCATTGTTATGTCAAAAGAGTATAGCACAATTTTCCCATGAATTTTGATGTGCCAAATGCCAAAAGTGGAATTCCCACTGTGGTAATTTGTGAAATTGAATTTAACACATCATTTATGAGAGGGTACCAAATATCCAATTCTGTAAACTATCATATTGCTATAAAACTCCAGCAGATTCATTAATATTCTTCAGCTCTCCACTATAACTTGGAAATTCCAGTGACCAGGTAGTCCTTATAACAGCATAAGCTAAAGTTATGCAGCATGATCATGTGGAAATCCTGAATTAGCTTACTCCAGTGAAATTGCCTAGGACAACTCTTGGTCAGCTATTAAATTGAACAAGGATTTGCCGCTGAATTCTTCCCCCGCCCCACTTTAATTCCCTATCCCCATCTCCAACCCAATTCCTGTCACTAACTCACTGCCTGTACACTGCCCAAAGAAACTTGACTCTGACTCATTATCATGTTGTTAGTGAAAGTGATATTGAGAAGGATAGTTTTCTTTTGCTTTGGGAAGTTAATGGTAAATCCTCCACCTCTTCTCAAAGCAAAAGGTGCATCTTTCTTGATAGGAGCAGGAAAACTTGACGTTTCGGGCCCGAAACGTCAAGTTTTCCTGCTCCTATGATGCTGCTTGGCCTGCTGTGTTCATCCAGCCCCACGCCTTGTTATCTCAGATTCCCCAGCATCTGCAGTACCTTTTATCTCTGGTGCATCTTTCTTATTAACATTGCGTATAGAGTCATAGAGTCACGCAGCATGGAAACAGACCCTTCGGTCCAACCAGTCCATGCTGATCATAATCCCAAACTCAACTAGCCTCACTTGCCTGCTCCTGGCCGATATCCCTCCAAACTTTTCCTATTCATGTACTTGTCCAAATGTCTTTTAAACATTGTAATTGTAACCTCATCCACTACTTCCTCAGGAAGTTCATTCCACATGTGAACCACCCTCAGTTAAAACATTTGGCTCCCATGTCTTTTTTTTTTAAAGTCTCTCTCCTCTCACCTTAAAAGGATATACCAGACAAAAGATAAGCATGCGACACAAAGTGCAGAAGAAAGTAGTTAGAGGATGTTTTGTGCAGTGATTATGATCTGCCTGGTTGTTTTAACATATATCTCTGAACTGATGATGACGTGGAATGATCCATTCTGGTGACTCTCTGATTCCAACACAGATGCAGCACCTTTTTGAGTTAGATGGTTTGCATTGAATGTTAAGTTGGATTTGAGCTATTAATGCCAGCACAATTAATCATGAAAATATGTTTTGCCATCTGGAGTTGGACATCTGTTATTGTCCACGAGCACAGATCCAAACAGCAAAGAGATGGTCGTAGCCCAAAATGATTACTGTTTCATAAACCACTTTCAAATATTATGTGAGACAGTAGAAACTTTACAATATAGCCCAGGTTTTATTGAAGCTGTGTTTCTTTGGAGAATTTTTTTACTTTATTCTTTCATGGGTTTAGGGCATCACTAGTGGGCCCAGCATATTTTCTCCATCTTTAGTTGCTAGTAAAATGAGTGGCTTGATAGGTCACTTCGGAGGGCATGTACAAATCAAGCATATTGCTGGAGTCTAGAGTTGAATGTAGGTCAGACTAGGTAAGGATAGAAGATTTCCTTCCATGAAGAACACAAGTGAACCAGAGTGGCCTCTGCTTACTTAACTGCCCACCCTATTTACACTCTTTCTCTTGTCAGTCAAGAATCTTACCTTATCTGAGTGAGCATTCAAAATATTCAATATCCTTACCTTCACTGGTCCTGAGAATAAGTGTTCCTTAGAATAGGAAGCCTCTGTTACAGAAGATTTCTCTTCATCTCTGCCCTTTTAAAAAAAGAAATTCCTTTGGAACATTGAGCTATCTCTGGTGTCCTGATCACTATTTATCTCTCAATCAAGATGGTTTTTAAAAACAATACTCTCAAATAAAAGCAAAATACTCTGCTTTTATTTCAGATTTCCAACAACCAAAGTACTGGAGAAAACAGTAGTTTTGGCAGCACCTGGTTTGAGAGAGAATTACAGGTTAACACTGGCTGTACATCTCTGTCCACATATTCTGCCACACCTTGTGAGCTACTCCAGCACTTCTGTTTCTTTTATGCGATCAAAACACAATTATTTGCTTATTATCATGTAATTCGGAACTTTGTGTGCAAATTGACTGCCATGTTTCCTACATAACCAGAATTCTATCTGGACTGCAATGTTTTTTGAGTTGCTCATGGTTGAGAAAGATATTCCACGTTTTAAAATCATTATGGAAAGGGATAAGGATAGTGCAGAAGTTAAACGTCTAAATTTGGGGAAGACCAATTCCAACACCATGAGATAGAATCTGGCAAACGTAGGCTGGGAGCAGCTACTTGCAGTAAGTCTGCTTTTGGAAAGTGTGTCTTTTAAAAGTTACATAGTTGAAAATTTAGGGCCACCGTGTTTCTCTAAGAGTGAAGGCCAGGGAACGTTGGATGTAAAGGGATATCGCGTTTGATAAAGAAAACAGAAGTATATGTCAGGTACAGCGCGTTAAATACAGGGGAGGGACTTCAAAAAGATGGTGTCAGAATTGCTTAAAAGGGAAATTAGGAGGGCATGGAGGGGCCACAAAATATGTTAGGCAGGTGGGATCAAGGAATATCCCAAGGCTTTTTATAAGTGTATTAAAAGTAAGAAGATCACAAGGGAAAGTGTGGAACCTATTAGAGACAAAAGGGGCAACGGTGTGTGGAACCGTTGGACGTCGGTGAGATCTTAAATTAATACTTCTGTCCTCTGTGAATACAGATGAAACACATTGTGGTTAAGCACTTAATTTAGGGTGGTGAGATTCTAGAACACATTAAGATGAATAGTTTTAGCATGCATAAAGTTACCTATATCTCCAGGGCTTAGAGATGTATCTCAGATTGCTATGGGAGGCAAGGGAGAAGAATGCTGGGACTCTGGCAGATATATTTAACGAAAACTGAAAGAACTGCAGATGCTGTAAATCAGGAACCAAAGCAGAAGTTGCCGGAAAAACTC
This sequence comes from Ginglymostoma cirratum, assembly GCA_024137785.1. Classification (NCBI taxonomy): domain Eukaryota; kingdom Metazoa; phylum Chordata; class Chondrichthyes; order Orectolobiformes; family Ginglymostomatidae; genus Ginglymostoma; species Ginglymostoma cirratum. The sequence goes on along the minus strand of JAHRHZ010000264.1, from coordinate 29,454,929 downwards.
AACAGGACTGTCAGAGATTACAGCAGAATATAGATAGATTGAAGAGTTGGGCAGATAAATGGCAGATGGAGTTCAATCCGGGCAAATGCGAGGTGACATTTTGGAAGATCTAATTCAAGAGCAAACTATACAGTAAATGGAAAAGTCCTGGGGAAAATTGACGTACGGTGAGATCTGGGTGTTCATGTCCATTGTTCCCTGAAGGTGGCAACGCGGTCAATAGAGTGGTCAAGAAAAATACGGCATGCTTTCCTTCATCGGACGGGGTATTGAGTACAAGAGTTGACAGGTCACATGACAGTTGTATAAGACTTTGGTTCGGCAACATTTAGAGTACTGCATACGGTTCTGGTCTCCACATTACCAAGAGGATGTGGATGCTTTGGAGAGGGTGCAGAGGAGGTTCACCAGGATGTTGCCTGGTATGGAGGGCACTAGCTATGAAGAAAGGTTGAGTAGACTAGGATTATTTTCATTAGAAAGACGGAGATTGAGGGGGGGACCTGATTGAGGTCTACAAAATCATGAGGGGTATAGACAAGGTGGATAGCAAGAAGCTTTTTCCCCAGAGTGGGGGACTCAATTACTAGGGGTCATGAATTCAAAGTGAGAGGAGGAAAGTTGAAGGGAGATATGCGTGGAAAGTTCTTTACGTAGAGGGTGGTGGGTGCCTGGAACACGTTGCCAGCAGAGGTGGTAGACGCAGACACATTAGTGTCTTGTAAGATGTATCTGGACAGGTACATGGATGGACAGGGAGCAAAGGGATACAGACCCTTGGAAAATAGATGACAGGTTTAGACAGAGGATCTCGATCGGCGCAGGCTTGGAGGGCCAAAGGGTCGGTTCCTGTACTGTAATTTTCTTTGTTCTTTGTTCTTTGTTCTTTGTCTGGCAGCATCTGTGAAGAAAAACACTGGAGTTAACGTTTCGGGTCCAGTGACCCGTCCTCAGATATATTTAATACTTTGCTGGACACTGGTGAAGTGTCAGATGATGGGAGGATAGCTAATATGGTTCTTTTGTTCAAGGAATGCCGCAGGGATAGGCCAAGTAATTATAGGCCAGTTAGTCTGATATCAGTTGTAGGGAATATTTTTGGAAAAATTTCTGAGGAACAGGAATAATCAATACTTGAAAGGTAGGGATTGATCAGGAATCGACAACATAGATTTGTGAGATGGAGATCCTGTTTGACTAATTGACATTTTTGAAAAGGTGATTAAAAATATTAATTGCAGTTGATATGATTTACATGGATTTCATTAAGGTCTTTGCCAAGGTCCCACATGGAAGGCTGGAAGGTAAAAGCCCGTGGGTGCAAGGCAAGTTGACAAACTGGATCCAAAATTGGCTTACAAATAGGAGACACAGAGTAAATGGTGGAAGATTTTGTAATAGGAAACTTGTGACCAGCAGTGTACCAAAGGGTTGAATACTGGGATCCTTGCTGTTTGTTCTCTGCATTAACAATTTGGTTGTGAATGTAGAAGGTATAATTAGTAAGTTTGCAAGATACATGAAAATTGATGGTGTTGATGGGAATGATATTTCAGGCTGATGTCTGATATTGATCAGCTGGTAAATTGGTCAGAGCAATGATAGATGGAATTTAATCCCGATAAGTGCAAGGTGATACATTTTGAAAGGTCTAAAGAGGGAAAGGATGTACACATTGAAATAGATCCCTGAAGGCGTCAGTACAGGTAGGCAGGGTGGTGAAGAAGGCATATGGGATGCTTTCCTTCATTAGCCAGGGCATAGAAGAGAGGAGCAAGGAAGTCTCGTTACAACTTTATAAAGCATTGGTTAGGCCACAGATGGAGCCCTCTGTGTATTTCTGGTCGCTGCACTATTGAAAGGAGAAGGTGCAGAGGAGATTCACCAGGATGTTCCCTGAGATCAAAAGCCTCAGTTATGAGGAGAGATTGGATAGGCTGGGTTTGTTTTCCTTGGAGCAGAGGAGGCTGAGGGGAGATCTGATAGAAGTACACAAAATTATGAGAAGTGTAGATAAAGTAGATTGTGGGAATCTTTTCCTCATGGTAGGTGTGACTAGGACCAGAGGACCTAAGTTTAAAGCAATGACCAAGTGGTTTAGAGGAGATCGAAGAAAAATTTGTTTCTCCTAGAGTTGATAGATATATGGAGGCAGGTACTCTCACACCATTTAAGAAACACCTGGATTGGTACTTAAAATGAAGGGCTTAGTAGGCTATGGGCCAAGTGCAGGCAAATGGAATGAACATAGTTTGATTTTTATATATCGGCACAGACATGGTGGATTGAAGGATCTGTTTCTGTGCTGCATGACTCCATAATAAATATCTGCCATTTTTTTAAGAAAAACGTGTTACTTTTGTATTAATATTGTGTATTTTTGTTGTTAAAATGTGGATTAGCAGGCAAACAGCTCAAATGGTAACACATGTACAGTAACAACATGAGGGTATTTGATGAGAAGATTAGATAAAATGCAGAGTTCTAAGTTTTCTAATCTACTTAATCATCTAGATATGTTTTTATTTTATTTCCAGTTTTAAGAAATGGCAAGTGGAAGACCATTATTTGGAAAGAGGTATGTGATACATATGTGGAACATATGATTTAAGGTTGCCACAAAAGCTGACAAGTAGGATAACCTCATAAAATCAAGTCCATCTGGATTATTTTACATTAAACATTTAGAACTTGGAAGTAAATGATGACAAAATAACTAATGAGTTGCATTTTGGAGGACCTCCAGCCGTATTTAATACAGTGACATGTTTGAAATCTTTGTGTTTGAGGGAGTAGAGCTCTCCTTCCGATTGTGGTACATTTTGTTCATACACAGAAAGAAATTCATTTTAGACATAAACCAGAATTCTCAACACTATAATATCAGAGCTAAAAGTTGGGATGAATGTTTTTATTGAACTTTTTAAAAACTGACGCTTCATCCAGAGGGTAGTTGAGTTTAATGCGAAGTGGTTTCAAAGGACAAAGAACAAAGAAAATTACAGCACAGGAACCGACCCTTCAGCCCTCCTAGCCTGTGCCGATCCAGTTCCTCTATCTAAACCTGTTGCCTGTTTTCCAAGGATTTGTATCCCTCTGCTCCCTGCCCATTCATGTATCTGTCTAGATACACCTCAAATGATGCTATCATGCCCACCTCTACCACCTCCGCTGGCAATGCGTTCCAGGCACCTGCTACCCTCTGCGAAAAGAACTTTCCACGCATATTTCCCTTAAACTTTTCTCCTCTCACCTTGAAATCATGACCCCTAGGAATTGAGTCCCCCACTCTGGGGAAAAAGCTACTTGCTATCCACCCTGTCCATCATACCTCTCATGATTTTGTAGACCTCAGTCAGGTCCCCCTCAACCTCCGTCTTTCTAATGTAAATAATCCTAGTCTACTCAACCTCTCTTCATAGCTAGCTCCCTCCATACCAGGCAACAACCTGGTGAACCTCCTCTGCACCCTCTCCAAAGCATCCACATCCTTTTGGTAACGTGGCGACCAGAACTGTACACAGTATTCCAAATGTGGTGGAACCAAAGTCCTATACAACTGTAACATGACCTGCCAACTCTTGTACTCAGTACCCCGTCCGATGAATGAAAGCATGCCGTATGCCTTCTTGACCACTCTATTGACCTGCGTTGCCGCCTTCAGAGAACAATGGACTTGAACACCCAGATCTCTCTGTACATCAATTTTCCCCAGGGCTTTTCCATTTACCATATAGTTCGCTCTTGAATTGGATCTTCCAAAATGCATCATCTCGCATTTGCCTGGATTGAACTCCATCTGCCATTTCTCCATCCAACTCTCCAATCTATCTGTATTCTGCTGTATTTTCCAACAGTCCCCTTCACTATCTGCTACTCCACCAATCTTAGTGTCATCTGCAAACTTGCTCATCGGACCATCTATACCTTCCTCCAGATCATTTATGTATATCACAAACAACAGTGGTCCCAACACGGATCCCTGTGGAACACCACTGGCCACAGTTCTCCATTTTGAGAAACTCCCTTCCACTACAACTCTGTCTCCTGTTGCCCAGCCAGTTCTCTATCCATCTAGCTAGTACACCCAGGACCCCATGCGACTTCTCTTTCTCCATCAGCCTACCATGGGGAAGCTTATCAAACGCCTTACTGAAGTCCATGTATATGACATCCACAGCCCTTCCCTCATCTATCAACTTCCCTTTTAAAGACATAGATAGAAGTTGATACTTTGATGAAATGGATGTTTTAGTGTCCTTGATAGAGTTGAATCTTCTTCCTGTTGTTTTTAAGTTTTTAACATTTGAGATGACCATTGTGTAGATTTTATAAGTTTCCTCTGTTATGTACAGTGAATAGTAGGCTGAACTGAAAGGTATTCTGGAGCATCTGCATCTGCAGTTCTTGCTATCTCTGAGTGAGGTATTCTGGAGTGGCTGCTGACTGCTGTCTGTGGATAAAATTGACCATTCAGCCGAACCATTTGTACTTCACCATTAACATGCCTTTTATTTAAGTGTGTGGCAGTGGTGAATTATTGGCTTCTGGCCCTGGTGTTTTGTTTCCATTATTCTATTTGACTTCCTAAAGCTCAGGAAGCTTAAAATAAGCACGCATTTGAATTATAAGGACAACCATTTCAATCAATTGGAAGTAAATGTGAGCTACTTATTATTGTGAGTATGACTTAGCTCTTATCCAAGCATTTCTCTGTCAGGCAATTAACAATTTCATGCATCTGATAATCCCTCTCTGCTTCCCAAAAAAAATCACAAAATTCTTCGTCACTTTGTTTGTTTTAACAGTAGGTTTTCTACTGTATATAGTTAGTGATGGCATAGTGAAAGTGCCCGGCTTAACAACAACTATAGTATGATTGAATTTTGTATACAGTTTAAGGGAGAGAAGTGTGGGTCCAAAACTAGTATTTTGAATAACGAGGGCATTTATGAAGGTGTGAAAGGGAGACTTATCAAAGTAAACTTGCAATTTAAATTAAGGGATAGATCAATACCAAACATTTAAGGGGTTATTCCATAAAGCGCAGAATAGATACATTGCAACAAATACAAAAATTCTAAGGGACAGAACCACTATCTGTGATTAACTGATACTATCTTTGACTTTTTCAAACTGAAAGAGAAGACACATAATTCCGCAAGGATAAGTTGCAGGCCAAAAGACTGGCCAGAATATTAAAAACCAGAAAATAAATACTAAAAGATAAATAAGGATAGAAAAATTTGTATGACAGAAAGTTACTCAAAAATATAAAAACAAATAGGAAAGGTTTCTTCAGATAATTAAAAAAAAGACTAAACAAAATATGTGTCCTCTAGAAAGAGAGTCTGGGATATTAGTTACGGTGAATAAAGAGATGGTAGATGAATTGAGCAGATATTTTCGGTTGGTCTTTGCTAGAGAGGATACAAGTAGCATCCCACAAATAGGTGTAAAGCAAGAATTGAAAGGGGGGCTGAAGGAATTGAAGAGAATTACAGTTACCGGAAAGTTTACTGGGTAAATTGTTGGAACAAGTCCCAGGACTTGATGGATTTATCCTAGGGTCTTAAAAGAAGTAGCCAGTGAAATAGTTGATTCGGTGGTTTTAATTTTCTAAAAGTCATTAGAACAAGGGAAGGTTCCTTCAGATGGCAAAATAGTTACTGTAGGTCATAGGGTTTCCATGCTGTATGACTCTTCAGTCCAATCCTTTCTTCAAAAAGGGAAGGAGACAGAAAGCAGGAAACTACAGGCAAGTTAACTTAACATCTGTCATCGGGAAAATGTTAGAATCTATGTATTGTAATTAGATTTTCAGAAAGCATTTGATTAGGTGCTACCTTGGAGGTTATTGTAGAAATTAAAGCTCACAATATAGGGAGTCACATATCGGCATGGATTGAAGATTGACTGGTGAACAGGAAGTAGAGAGTAGGAATAAGTGTTTCTTTTTCAGGCTGGCAGGATACCATATGTGATATTCTGTAGGGGTTGGTGCTCAGGCCACAATTCTTTACAATTTTTAAATAAATGATTTGGATGAAGGGATCGAAATTATAGTAGATAAATTTGCTGATGACACAAAGATAGGTAGGAAAGTGAATTATGAAGAGGATGTAAGGAGCCTAGAAATGGATGTAGGTAAGTTAAGTAAGAGGTCAAAGATCTGGCAAATGGAGTGCAATGTCAGAAAGTATGAAATTGTCTATTAATAAAGAGAGAATAAAAAAGAAACATACTATCTTAAAAAATGAGAAGTTGTAGAGCTGCAAAGACTCAGAATTCTGAGAGTCCTTGTGCAGGAATCACGAATTTGAGTATGCAGGTACAGCAGCAATCAGGAATGCCAATGGAACGTTGTGGTCGTTATGAAAGGAAATGAATGCAAGATTAGGGAAGTAATGCTTCAGTTATATAGAATGTGGTGAGACCACCTCTCGAGTACTGTGTACAGTACTGGTCACTGTACCTGTCGGAGAATGTTAGTGCTTTGGAAGTAGTTCAGAGAAGGTTTACTAGACTAATACGTGGAATGAGTATTTTGCCTGATAAGGAATGGCTAGACAGGTTGGGCCAGTATTTTCTGGCGTTTAGAAGGCCAAGAGGTAACTTAATTGAAACATATGAGATCCTGAGGGGGCTTGACTGAGTGAATGTCGAAAGGATGTTTCTTCTTGTGGAAGGATTTAGAACTAGGGGTCATAGTTCAAAAAAAAGTGGTTAGCCATTAAGACAAATGACGAAAACTTTTTCCTCTGAGAGTTGAGAGTCTTTGGAGTTCTCTTCCTCAAGAGGCAATCGATGCAGAATCTTTAAATACTTTTAAAGCAGAGGTAGAAATATTGTTCATTACCAAAGGGATGAAAGCACCACTCATAATCACACCAAAGTCCCTGTATCTAACACTCTGTAGCTTTAAGTCACCTGTGACTCCAAGTTCTAGGTTGAAACTCATATAACTTCTGCTCGGATCTGTCATATTCCCGAGCTTCAATGTAGTCAGCTTTAAGTAAAACCTTCTGAGTTTTATCCCAACACTTAGAGTCATACAGCACGGAACAGACCATTTAGTTCAAACCTTCCATGCCAACCAGACATCCCAATCTGACCATTTGCGAGCTTTTGGCCCATTTTCCTCTAAACCCTTCCTATTCATATACCCACCTAGATGCCTTTTAAATTTTGTAATTGTACCCGCTTCCGCCACTACCTTTGGCAGCTTGTTCCATACACTCACCACCCTCTGCGTGAAAACATTACTCCTCAGGTCCTTTTTAAATCTTTCCCCACTCACCTTAAACTTATGCCCTCTAGTTTGGGACTCCCCCACACTAGGTTTATGATCAGAAACCACCAGTAACCCCTAACTCTAAAGTGGTTCACTATATTGTTAAAATCCTCACTGATTTTTCATTTATATTTTTATTCTTTTATCAATTTTGGTTTGGTGCTAAAAATGACTTAAGAACTTTGTGAAACAACTTGTGGTAAAAAAAAAACAGGTCAAACAAGCTTTTGTTAGTTTGTGAGGCTAGGTCTGGAAGTTAATTGCTGGCTGAGCCTTGATCAAAAAAACATTCCTATAGACACACTGACCCTGGGAAGAGCATTGTGTTCAAACAGATAGCAAAAGTTGGCTATTAGTTAAGGTCAGCAGCTGGTAATTGGTTCCCGCAAGTCTGGAAGAGAGTCTATGTTTAAGCAGATGGCAGATGTTGAATGGTAATTGAGGCCTCAGGAAAGGAAAGTCAGTCTCTGAGTGGGAACAAGAGCTGGAGTTTTTGTTTTGAACTGTATTTGAACTAAGAGGAACTTAGCTGCTGATAACACAGCATGAAGATTTGAAAGTTCCCTGCCTAATCTCACTTCGGCAACAGAGTAGAAAGCCGAGTTAGAAGTATTGCTGTCAACATCTGAGTGAACTGAGAAGGTGACCCCAATTCATGGTGACAGAAAAGTAAGCAAGGAGTCCACATATGCCTGTGAAATAATGCATAATGAAAGCCATTTCAGTAGTGCTTTATTTTGTTTTGTTTTAATCCTTAACTGTTTGTTTGCCATTTTCCTGAGTGTGAATGATGGATGCAAACAAATGTTTCAGGTTTAAAGCATAGACATTAATCAGACTACCTTGTTTAAATTTTCTCTGGTCTTTTCAAATAAATTAAGTCTTTTGTTTGAGATCCAAAACTGGTATCTGGAATTAATATTTCAATCAATTAACTATTCATAAAGTCTGGGATTGGTTATTCAAAGTTTGGAACCACTGGAGTAATTAGTGGGAATCTTCGACTGTTCTGTCTTACTTTGTTGCAAATACAGAGGTAGAAAGGTTGACTTGATTCAGCTATCTGTGTCCGTGCCATAACAATATGTCCTTTGCTTCCCAGGAACATGGGACTATCCAGCCATTCTATTTCAAGGACTTCATAGAACAAATGCACTCACAGTAAAAATTGACCGCAAAAGTTTTCCTCTCTAAGCTATGTGTGTTTCCCTTAAGTTTAAATAAAAATTTCGGAGGTCTCCAACAAATTTGAGGCTCCGTTATTTCCCTTACTTGTGTTGCAAAACAGTCTACAAGAAACAAAATCCAGTAAGGTGCACATAACCCCTTTCACTCTAAAATCGGTACCAAAGCTGTTTTAAAAGAAATCACACTGGCTACAGAAATACTTTGAAATTAATAATTAACTTCAGATACACAGAAAATGCACCAGTTACTAACACAAAGAAACAGAAACCCAAACTTATTATAATTAGTATCAAATGTGTGTGTGCCTATATATTGATAATCACACCGTTTACTTTGCACCACTTTGAGCCAAATTTCCAAATGTACTCACTCAGCCTCTGTCTTGCTCAGATGAAGGCTGCCTCACACTGACTGTGTGCCTTTAACGCAATTTTGACCATTCCAAGCCATGCACCATCCTGAGTTGGAACTATGCCACCTTCCTTCACTGTCATAGGGTTAAATGCTGGAATTACCATCCTAAAAGCACTGTGCATCTATCTATACCCCAAGGACAACAGCGGTTGAAGAAAGTAGTTCACCTCCACCTTCTCAAGGGCATTAGGTTGGACACTAACTGCTGGCCTACCCAGTGATACCCACATTCCATGAACAAATTTGTAAGGGAGCTAACCTCATCATACTTGTAAATTTTCTGAGGACACAAATGTTATACTTTGTGGTACGGGACATTTGGTTAGTCCACTTTTGGAATATTGTGTTCAATTTTGGTCTCCAAGCTGTAGGAAAGATGTTGTTAAACTTGAAAGAGTTCAGAAAAGATATACAAGGATGTTGCCAGGGTTGGAGGGTTTGAGCTATAGGGAGGGGCTGAATAGGCTTGGAGTGTCGGAGGCTGAGGGGGAACCTTAATAGAGGTTTATAAAATCAGAAGGGGAATGGATTGGGTGAATGGCCAAGATCTTTTCCCCAGGGTAGGAGAGTCCAAAACTAGAGGGCATAGGTTTAAGGTGAGAAGGGAAAGATATAAAAGGGACCTGATGGGCAAATTTTTCACAGAGGGTGGTGCGTGTATGGAGTGAATTGCCAGACAAAGTGGTGGAGGCTGGTACGTTTTACAACATTTAAAAGGCATCTGGATGGGTACGTGAACAGGAAGGGTTTAGAGGGATATTGGGCCAAAAGTTGGCAAATGGAGTAATTCAGAATATCTGGTCTGTATGGGTGATTTGAACCGAATGGTCTGTTTCCATGATGTACATTTCTGTGACTCTGTGTCCTTCAATACCTCTCAATTCTTATGAAGAAAAACTATCAGTTTGATTTTAGAGGATGTGAATGACTTTAAATATTAGTAACTCTCAAAATTGTTGTTCAAAATTTGAACGGATGTTTGTTTTGGGAAGTAAGGAATTGCAGCCAAGACACATTGTGGCTGTATTCATGAGCTAAATGAAGGCAAAACAAAGGCTGGCAAAATGGAATTAGAATTAGCTTTTATTTATTGTCACTGTACTCCTGTACTTGAGTATACATGAAAAGTTTACAATGTCACTTGTCATGGCACCGTCTTAGGTACAAAGTACCTGGGTACAAATCTTTGATGCAAAAAGAGGAATAAAGAAGAAATAAGTTGCATTACCATAAGGCAATTCATAGTATAAGTTAGAAATAAGACATAGTTAAAAGGATAAACATTACAGTCAGATAAACAGATTACAGATAAACACCATATTGTAGTAGATCAGCCTAGGGGGCTTCCACACGTGGTCTGACCAGTCTTGCAAGCTGCTGACGGCCTGCGCCAGACCCCAGTAAATAACAATCCTCACTCCGGTCCATGCCTTCAGCTGGCTCTGGTCCAGATCTCAGCTGCTCCAGATCTCAGCTACTCCAGGCCTCCAGCCCCCTTGACACTGCCTCTCGGCCATTCCATACCATTCCAGGCCTTCAGCTCGCTTTGTTCCGGCTCTCAGCCGCTCCACGCCATTCCAGGTCTCCAGCCAGCTCTGCTCTGGCTCTCAGCCGCTCCACACTTCTACACATCCAGCCTGCTTTGTTCTAGTATCCTGCATGATCAGAATCTTTGACAATGTAGTAAGACTTTTCCAATGTGAATGTTTTGTTCTATTTGTTGCTACCTTTTGTGTTTCCATATCATAGTGTTCAATTTGTTTTTGTAGGTGGTAGTGGGAGACATTGTGATGGTGACCAATGGACAGCGTCTCCCAGCTGATATGATAATTATCTCCACCAGGTCAGGCACCATATGAGGTTCATTGTTTCCTCTGAATTATGCTTTCAAAGCAACTGTAATTGTTTTAAATTCTGCAGTTTTAACTTCTGTATATATTGTATTTTGGAATGGAATGAACAGACCTTTTGGTATATTAATTGAGTTTTTTAAGGATTAGAAAAATAACTCTAATAAGTTCAAACACATCATCAGCTCCAAATTTAAATTTATTCAGGGAACATGTTTTTATTTAGAAACAAATTTGGATGCAGTTGCCTTTAATCCTCTAATAAATGTCATTGACTACTTAAACCATTTTTTGAAAACTTCATATGAAAGGGTAGCAGCTTTTGAAACATGCACAAGATGGCAAGACTTCTCATGATTTGATAACCTTTATAAAATTAATTCAAAGACAAAATCCCCTTTACAAGTATCTGGAGATGAGTATCAAAATTGGGAGAACTGTCCCCCAGATGAATCAAGCAACAACCTGAGAGAGTCCCAGACACCATCATTGTCATTCTTGGATATGTCTTGTCTCACTGGCAGGAAACACCCAGCAGAGGTGTCTGCACGGTGCTGGACAGTCAGGAGGAAGTTGCTTTAGGATTCTTCAACATTGACTCTGGATCTTATAAGTTCTCATGGCATCAAGTCAAACATTGGCAAGGAAATGTCCAGCTGATTACCATGCACGCTGCTCATCCCAACATGACTTCCAACAGTGCTTGAATTAATTACAGAGGGTAATGAGGGTAACGAGGGTAACAAGGGCATGGAATGTTCTCTGGGCCAGGGACATCACTGTTCATCAAAAAGAGTGGCTTGGCAGTACTACCACTGACTGTGTTGGTCAAGTCCTAAAGGACTTTGCTGCTAGACTGGAACTGCAGTAGATGGTGAGCAAACCAACAAGAGGGCAAAACACTACACCCCTCACCCTTTTTAGTTATCTGAAAAAATCGTTTGTGGTGCTTTTGGTTGCACTTTGGCCCTATGTTCCTGACATTTGGGCATCAGGCGCAGAAGGGTGTAGGCAAGTCAGGGGACCTCCTCATGGGTCTGCTTCTGAGCTTGGCCAAGTTGGCCATTAACAGGTCCAGGCAGCGGCTTTTGGAGGGAGTCCTGGTTGCTAATTTGCCTGCCCCACTTCAGGGGCTACGTTAGTTGTTCAGGTGTCATTGGAAAGGGGGCATGCGGTGTCCACCAATACTGTCAGTGTTTTTAGGAAAACCTGAGCACTGCAGTAAGTAGAGTGCTTTTCTAGTAGAGTAAATTGAACAATTGAGAGAACATGTAATTTAATGATGGTGGTTAAGAGGTCAAAATTGCTACAGGTGGTTTCGTGCTGGGAATATAAGTTTTGTGTGAGATAGCAGTTCCGAATTTGAAAAGAATAAGTACAACCTTCTGTTTGTGAATGGATTTTTGCAAAGGCCAAACATATACATTGAAATATGTGATAATTTTATCTCAAAAGTTTTAGCTGGATTCTGATTCAAATTTCAGAAATTGAAACAGTTAAGTCTCTAAATAAGTCCATCTAATGCAACTAATTCTAATGGTTATGTCGTATATATAAAATTTTCTTTTGTTAAAGCTCGTAGTGTTATCCTTCTATTCTTGTCCAATTATAATATTGAGTAACAGTGAAGATTTGATGCATCGATTTAATACCAAGCAGCATTTGCTGAATGCATTTTCTTTGCTTGTCACCAAATAATGAGGTGTATTCAAAGGACTTATCGTCAGGCCTGTACTACTCAAAGCATAACTTATACAAAATAAAAGTTAATCCCTGGATTCTCCTTGTTTATGTTTCCTGTCTCCTTATAACCCTCCCGAATACCATTTGGGTTACCTCGATGCTCTGTGGTAATTTTTTTGTTAAAGTCACTTGGTACACGTTTATTCCCACCAAGAATACAGATACACAATACTTAAAGTTTTGGCTTATTTCTGAGCCATATCCCTTACAACAGACTGTAAGGACTTTAATTTTTAAATTAACAGGGTCACACTGAAGAAATGTGTTAGTGCAGAAAATGACAGTGTATAATTAATTGACCACTTGTTATATATCTTGGAGCATTTGAGGTAATTTAGAACTGTTCCCAAGTTGTTGAAGTTGTTTTAATGGACTCACTTTGGACCAACCTTCAGCTGATAAAGCCTTTTAGAAATAAAACTATTACTTTCATCCATAAGATTGTCAGAAAAGTACTTAGCTAGTTATTGTCCGAAAATGCTTTCGTTAATAAGTAATGAAAGGAAAATTTCCACATGGCTGTTTAAAAGGTAGCGAGATGATCTTGCCATTTGAAAACAAAAACATTTGTTTATATGTGATTATGAGCTTTTTACCCATACTGTCAAATGAAGTTGATCGATTTATGAAATGTACATGTAATTATTTTCCTTAATTTAAGCTACAGAGTATTTTGTTGACTAATTATATCAGATTATCATTATTGGTAAATTTCAGAATCAATAAATATACAAAATGAGATGGTATCAGAAATGTAATAATCCCAATAAAAAGCAATATTTAACTACTGATATAATAAATAAAACCCTGTATGTGAGTTAGTCCCAGAGCATATTTGTTGTGAACTGAAGCCCAGAAGGTCATGTGTTCAGTCCCTGCTCTATGCCAGTTAGTCTGATCTTGTGCAGGGCAAAACCTGGGACAGAGGATATTGTCGTCCTGTGTTCGGGAAGAGTTTAAAATCAGCTAGTATTCGCACACTGTTACCTAGTAACACATATTGGTGTTTCTTTGTACGTAAGTGATGAAAGTGCAGTCTGATTCAGCCGTGATGTTTCTTGTATTTTGTGCAAACTTGCACAGGAATGATGTGTCAGGGCACTCCCTGAGCAATTGAAGGATTGCAGAACATCACCCAGCAAGTGTTGATGCTGTCAGAAGAGAAGGGGCAAAATATGGGGAGAGTCGGTGAGGATTATGGCCGAACAGCTGGGAAGATGATTTTGGTTACGTTCTTGGATAGGAACAGGAAGGAAATCAGGAATGAATACAATGGGAATCTAATGGCTGCAATGATTTTTTTAAATAAAGCATATATGTTCATAGTTGCCAATCTGATTTTCTGTTTGAAGAAAGAAATTGATAAAGTCCCGGATGAAGATCTGTATTATCCATCACTGACTTGACTGTTTTATGTTCTCCTTTTTTGGAGAATTGTTATTTTAATGTTGAGTGCCCCTTTATTGTCTATACTTGCTTTAATGCACTGGTGTGCAAGACTTTTTATTCTTTTGCTATAGATCATTCACTAATTGTCTTTTCATTTCTTAGTGAACCACAGGCAATGTGTTACATTGAAACATCCAATCTGGACGGGGAAACAAATCTCAAAGTACGACAGGTAAATTAGATTCCGTTCCAGGTTGCTGGTTTGAGAAAATATTTCAGCAGTTTAATTGGAACCAGAAGTACATTGAGGGTTGTTTTTACATTACCAGTGTGTAATAGAATGCAGTTCTTTCTTTGTTCCTGCATCCCAACAAATGATGTGAAGATTTGAGAAGTAATGGAGGTTGACCCATGAAGGTTGGTTTGATTTAACAGGAGTAATGAAGCACAACAAGATCACTCTGCTGAAATAGGGTTATATTCTGATGAAGTGAAAAATTAGCCTGAAACTTGGTATACACCTGTTCCATTTCGTCCATCCAGAATAACAACTCTGACAAACTTTAGTATTCCATCTTGTTTATTATACCAGATCACATTGACAAGGTATTTGATGTTTATGTTCACTCTGGAACTTGCATCAGGTTACCTTTGGTTGGAGGAGGAATGTTCTTAATGTGTTTTTTCAACGATATGAAGAATCCACAACTCTCAATGGTATTAGCAGTAGCTATATTATCTGTGTTGCTTCTGACAGTTTTCTGAGAAGAATAATTTGATTTGCTTGATTCCAATAATTTCACATGGGTCAGTGACATCATTACTTCCCAAATTTTCAGTTCTGAGGAAGGGTCACTGAACCCGAAATGTTAACTTTGATTTCTGTCCATAGATGCTGCCAGACCAGTTGAGCTTTTCCAGCAATTTCTGTTCTTGTTTGTGATTTACAGCATCCACAGTTTTTTCAGTTTTAGTTTAACATAGGTATTGCCATAACAGCTGAATCTTGGTAAGAATGATCATAGAGTCATAGATTAATTTTTGGCATTTCCCATTTGTTGGTCATTACCTTGAGAAATGTTTACTATGTTCCCAGAATTTCTATTTAAAATGGAATCACCTAAATTACATTTGTCCTTCTTTTCTTTTAGGGCTTGCCCATAACGGCTAATATTCTGTCCGTTGCAGATTTAGTGAAAATGACTGGGAGTTTAGAATGTGATGGGCCCAACCGGCATCTCTATGACTTCACTGGCAATCTCCGAATTGGGAGCATTGGGTATTATGAAGTTTTTAATGTTCGATTCTATCCTTCATTCGTATGATCTTTCTCTAACTTCAATAGGTTGGCTTCCTCCCCAGTATCTAGGGTCGGCTTCAGACCTCTGGATTGGATTATTTCAGTGAGCTCACCCTACGTAAGCTTTTCATTAGAAGAGCACAATCATGGCAGCAGAGGGAAATTAAATTATAAGCATAAACCATTATTTTCAAACTCTTTTCAAGAACAAGAAAAAATAGTATTCTGTGAATGCAGATACTAATAATCAAATTTCTTAACTTTACTAGGAACATCTTGTGTTTTATAAAGGTGTTGTGTTTTCCAAACTTCAATTACGTGGATACATTAGGCTTGTTGTCATGCTTTTTTCGGAAACTATGCAACAATGTATGCTGTGAGAGGTTTCCTTCAATGGGTGATTTTGTAGATATTTTCTGCCAGCATCTCTGGAACAGGTGAGGTTTTAACCCAGGAGAATTTTACATTCTTCTTGATTAGCCATGGCACCACAAATTTTAATGAATACATCCTTAAGCATTATTGCTTTTCATTTTCTATTACGTTATAGCATGGAATTTATGGTCTTGAGAATTTTCATGCTGTTCTTTCAAATTTGAGCTATTCTTCACAAGTCAAAGTAAAGAACAGGAATTTTTTGTCTTATTTCTTTTGGTGATCCCATTTCATGTATGAGCTGTAATTTTCCTGTTAAATGTTAGGAAGAATAAATCTATTATCTTTGACCCTCAGTACAAACTTTATTCCTACAATTCTGATTCCAGCCTTTTCAATGCTTAATGCATCCCGTTCAAACTGACTCGTCTTAGGTTCAAGGAGGTTTCTGAGACTGACATCTGCTTCTCATCCTGTACATAACCTAATTTTAAAAAACATGTCAACTTTCACCATTAAAATCACCTGTTTCTGCTCTTGCCTCAGCAGGTCTGTTACCAAATGCTTTTCCATATCTGCAGCTTCCGGACTTGGATTGTTTCAGCGCTCTCCTGGCTGGACACTGGTTCTCTACATTCATGCATCCTGCTGTTTGTATCAGTAAAAGCATTCTACTTTATCCATAACTCTTGTGTTTGATGACTTACCGCTTCAGTGCTCCAAAACCTTCAAATTTAAATTTGTATCTTAAAATTCAAATCCGTTTATGTTCTTGCTTCGGAAGATCTTATTCCTTACTGATAAACTTGCATTTATCCAACTCTGGCCTTATGTATTCCCTGTTCCCTCTTGCCACGATTGATTCTTTCAACCATCACGTGCTGAAGTTCTGAAATCCCAAATCTCTTTTATTCCTGAGATAAAAGGTACTGCAGATGCTGGAGAATCCGAGATAACAAGCATGGGGCTGGATGAACACAGCAGGTCAAGCAGCATCATAGGAGCCAGTAAAAGTGAGTGTAGGTAGTGGGGTAGGGAGGAGATAGGTCAGTCCAGGGAGGACGGACAGGTCAAGGGGGCGGGATGATGTTAGTAGATAGGAGATGGGGGTGTGGCTTGAGGTGAGAGGAAAAACAGGTTAGGGAGGTGGAGATGAGCTGGGCTGGTTTTGGGATGCGGTTGGGGGAGGGGAGATTTTGAAGCTTGTGAAATCCCCATTTCTGATGAAGGGTTTAGGCCCGAAACGTCAAGTTTTCCTGCTCCTATGATGCTGCTTGACCTGCTGTGTTCATCCAGCCCCATGCTTGTTATCTCTTTTATTCCTTTTCACTTTATGGGAGAAGCGGTTGTATGCAGAAAATAACTTTTCGTGATACAAGTTTTTTTAAGCAAATCAAGTAAGTCTAAAGTATGAACAATATTGAAATGTAGGGAAAGTATAACAATTAATTTTTGCACAACTGGTTCATTTAAACTGCAATGAGATAAATGAGCAATCTAATTGCTTGGGTGGTGTTTCTTAATGGATCAATGATCTGGTGTTACAATTCTGTTAATAACTATTAATATTTAAGAAATATCCAAACACCCCTAATTAACTGAACAATATGACAAGATTTAATGTTTCAAATAAGAAAAAACCTCAAATGTACATAAGAACTAAACAAAGTACGTGCTATTAATATAGTTTATAATTATTTATTTTCTCTGCTCAGTTCTGCTTTATTTGTCTTCTCATCCCTCCCCTCAGGTGTCCTTTATACATTATAAGAATTACTCACTACCTGAACCCCTAAAGTCTTTCCACTATCTACAAGGTACAAGTCATGAGTGTGACAGAGTACTTCCCACTTACCTGGATTATTGCAGTTCTAACAGCACTCAAGAAGCTTGATACCATCAAGGACAAATCGGCCTGCTTGATTGGCACTGCAGCCACAAACATCCACTGCCTCCACCACCATGCTCAGAAGCAGCAATATGTACCATCTACAGGATGCACAGAAGAAATTTTCCTTAGGCTCCTTAGACAGCACCTTTTAAACCCATGACCATTACCATCGAAAAGGACAAAGGCAGCAGATACGTGGAAACACCAACCCAATTCCAAGTTCCCCTTCAAGCAATTCACCATCCTGACTTGAAATAGATTTTTTTTTCAGTGTTGTTGGGTCACAATCCTGGAGTTCCCTCCCTAGTGGCATTGTGGGTCTGCCCATAGCATATGGACTGCAGCGGTTCAAGATGGAAGCTTACCCCCACCACCTCAAGGGCAGCTCGGAATGGGAGATAAATACTAGCCTAATCAGCAACGCCCATATCCCAAGAGTGGATAAATAAAACCTTGAAGGCTCATTTGTTCCTTTAGGCACTGATTCCAGAAGGTGTGCCACAACCTTCCAGAGTTTACTTTGATTCTCCTCTGTTTCAGCTTTTCTCCATAGTAATATTTTATAGGGATTCTTCCATTAACATTTGCTTAAAGTGCAGGCATCAGTAACATTGTTGGCTGTCTCAATCCATTGAGACGTATTCTACCGAAATAAATTGCATGCTTCTTGAGAAAACACAGTAATCTTAAACAAAAGAATCTCTTCTTACCACTGTCAATTTCTGTGACAGTGTGCATTGCTTTGAGGTAGGTCGAAGAGAAAAATCAGCTTATTAATTTCACCTTCAGCACAACTCTTGATTCTGAAACCCATACAAATCATTTATGTTCCTAATAGATGTAATTTGCCCCCTATCCAGACTACCTTTGTTTCCAATAAGAGGTCCAGAGATGGGTCACCCATTGTTTTAAGCTTCTTTTTCACCACCACTCTGATCTTGTACAATAAAGATAGGTTAACTGAATGTAGGTTTGTCTATACATATGTCTTTACAATAATTTTAGTTTCTTAACCAAGTTTTACACTGACATTAATTTAACCCTTGAATTTTAATCTAAAGTTTTATATTATAAAACATATGAGTTACAAATTGAACACTTTTTATGGCATCATAGGGCTGCAACTTTCCTATTCATAGAATTCTGTCATGTAGGTGAAGGAGATATCAAAAAATGTACCTTCCACAGCATAACACTTCTCCAATACGACACTGAAATAGGATTTTGTGTTCCAAGTCCTGGAATCATGCTTGAGTCTACACTAATGACACCGCAATGACTGTCATACCACTGAGCCACCATCTTGGAATCCACTTCTTTCAACAAACTCACTACCACTCCTGTTATGTCTTCCTCCAATTCTTGTTTGATGTTTTTGCCATGGACTACATGTGTTTATCTACATTAAAAAGACAACTTAAATTGAGTTTTCGTTCATTCAGTTTGCTTTTAGAAGACCATATGCTATTCTTCTGTCAGAAGTTTGGACAAGTAAACCCTGTCCAAGAGCATTTGGGATCTGGTCACTGTAGTGCAATACCTAATTTCGATCATTTCCTTGTATATGTGAAACACTTCTACTGAAGCATTCAATGCTCCTGCTTGATTGTCAGGCTTAAAGTATCCAACCACCTGTAAATAAACTCCAATTCACCAAGGCTTTGAAAGGATCAATTTTTGTTTGATCTTTTCCATTTTCAGAGGTTCTTGTTTTCCCCTGGTAAGGTTATATGGTAGGTGCATAAGTGAAGAATTGCCTGCAATTTGGAATGTATTACTGGAAACAGTAGCAAGAACTTTTAATTACTGTTTGTCTTTCAATGGATTGGCAGCATTCAAATAGAATGTTTCAAAATTTCTGCCATATTATAACCAAAAATTTTAGTGGCCTTGGAATTCTCATGATTAAAACTATGGCTTAGAATCAAATAGCTGTATGTTTTGTGTTATGTGCGGAGTCCAGATTTGAGTATGTAATGTCATCATTATCCTCTTGCAGTCCTGTTCCTGTTGGACCTGACCAAATCCTGTTGAGAGGAGCGCAGCTGAGGAACACTCAATGGATTCAAGGCCTTGTGGTCTACACTGGACATGACACCAAACTAGTGCAGGTTGTTATCTAATTTTCATATTTTTATTTCATTAATTGTGTATTTGCATCTGTATTCACTTCTGAAGTGTGAATTAATATTTATCAATGGAATAAAAGCTGTTCTAAAACAAGTTGTGTCTGAACAGAAGTGAATTTTTAAAAATATGAAATTAGAATTTTTATTGTTGCTTTTTTACAACATGGTTTTTGCTAAGTACATAATCTAATTATTGGGACTTTTTTGCTGTAAAATCAGTAGGGATACTGACCATTATTTAAGTGCGTATCTTCCATGAATCTATTGGTCACTGCCTGAAACGTTATCCCTGTAATGCTTTCCAAAAATTACAGCTCCTCATCTGATTGACCATTTGAAAACAGTTGCACATGGATTGAAAAATATTCAATGAAATTATGTCTCTGCTAATTGACTCACCTCACCTGGAAAATTCATTCCTATGTAAACATGCATTGATGACATCATAAGTCTCAAATGGTGCCAAACAGCTTTCTTGGTGCTGAAAATGAAAAAATGCGAAGACTCATTCCTTCAGCTTTTAACTATTATGCAAGGTGTTTTTTTTTTTGAAGAGAAAGCTTTTGTTGTATTTTTTTGTATGAAATCAGATGGACAACTTGGCAACAAACTCAGGACCAGAAATGACAAATAGCTACAAAATTCTCCATACTAATATTTGGGGTTGAGTACCAAAATTGGGAAAGATGTGCATAGACTAGCCAAGCAACAGCCTCATATTGACATATACATGGAATGGTACCTTAGAGGCAATGACACAGATGACAGACCTAGCAGTGATGGCACCTTGGTGAAATAAAGTCGGAAGGGATTGCTGTGACAGTCTTCAGCATTGACTCTGACTCTGAACCAAATGAAGCCTCAAGGCATCAAGTCAAAGATGGACAAGAAAATGTCCTCCTGTTGTTGACCATTTACCACTGTCCCCACCCCAGCCCCTATTGATGAATCCGTACTCCTCCTAATTAAACAACACTTGGAGGAAGGACTGAGGATGTGCAGGGAGCAGAAGGAACTTCACTGTCCGTCTCCAAGATTGGCTTGGCAGCATCAATTAGAATTTAGAATTAGAATCCCTACAGTGTGGAAACAGGCCCTTCAGCCCAACAAGTCCACACCGACCCTTGGAACATCCCACCCAGACCCATCCCCCTATAACCCACACACTCTTGAACACTATGGGCAATTTAGCATGGCCAATCCACCTAGCCTGCACATCTTTGGACTGTGGGAGGAAACCGGAGCACCCGGAGGAAACCCACGCAGACACGGGGAGAATGTGCAAACTCCGCACAGTCACCTGGGGCTGTGAGGCTGCAGTGCTAACCACTGAGCCACTGTGCCACCCCATGACTACTGATGGAACTGCTATGTCTTAAAGGACGTATCTGTTAGACTGGATTTATGGCAGTTCATGAGGGAGCCATAAGGGAAAACATACATGACCTCATCCTCACTAATCTGTCCATGACCGGATTGGTAGGAGTGGCAACTACACATTGCGTGTGGAGACCAAGTTCATCCTTTATAATGAGGATACCCTCCTGTATAGTCGATGTATTTTTGTTTTTGTGCTTTTTTAAAACTGTGGACTGAAATGAACTGTTTAGAAAAGTAGGGATTTACACATAAGAGTGGCTGCATGTTTTGAAAGCAAATAATTTGCCTATTGTAATCCCTGTTTGTATAGCTGTGGGTTCCAGCAATGTGCAGATGAACCAGAGCTGAGGGTTTATTTACAAATGACATGACTTGTTTTATGGACTAGGGACTAATTATCATTGACCAATGTCCTCTGCCTGCAAATGACAATGTGATTGTCAGGTAACTGAACAGCTTGGGCTGTGAATCAGTCCAAAAGAAAGTAGTCAGACCAGAAGATAACAAAAACAAAGCTGCTGGAGAAGCTCAGCAGGTCTGGCAGCATCTGTGAAGGGAAAAAACAGAGTTAACATTTCGGGTCCGGTGACCCTTCCTCAGAACTGAGGTAAAAATATCGATTGCCTTCCCTAAAGAGCATTAGTAAATCAGATGGATTTTTACAACCAACAATGAGTACATTGATCACCATTCAATGAATTCAAACTTCCCATCCGTCATGGCAGAATTTGAACACCTATCCCAAAGGATTATTGTGGGGGTGCTGGATTACTAGTTCAGTGCATTACCACAAGGCCACTGCCTCCCCTCTTCTTACAGGTTGCCCAACCACTAGATGAGACACTTATTGCCGCAAGAAGGTTCTGTCCATAGGCTCTTGTTTGGTTCTGAATTAACCGATGCCAACAATTATATGTAATTAAACAAGGTCTATCAATTTAGGAAACATTTATGGATTAAATGCGTTGTTGTAGACAGAGATGGAACATAATTTAATACTTTCAAAGGGGAACGTTCTGAATAGTTTAGACACAATCTGGCTGTTTTTCTTAGAACAGTGATTTCCATAACAAGATTTAAGTATGACCAAAGCTATTTTGTGACCGTGGGAATGGTAGTGTTGATGGAGAGGGATAAGATTATAAATGCAGAAATTAATTTTATTTGGCTTGAGAAAATTAACTCCAGGCAATGCTCCCAGTGGTGCAGGAGAAGAGAGGGAAATTTCATGTTTCTGTTATTCGTTTATTCTCAGGATGTGGGTAGTACTAGCCAGGCCAGTATTTATTGCCCTTGTCTAATTGCCTGGATGGCAGTTGACAGTCAACCACATTGCTGTGGGTTTGGAGTCACATGTAGGCCAGAC
>JAHRHZ010000264.1:29419381-29432210 GCA_024137785.1 Ginglymostoma cirratum | reverse complement strand
AGTTCTGAGGAAGGGTCACCGGACCCGAAATGTTAACTCTGTTTTTTCCCTTCACAGATGCTGCCAGACCTGCTGAGTTTCTCCAGCAACTATGTTTTTCTTCCTGATTTACAGCATCCACAGTTCTTTTGCATTTTATTTGACCAGAAGATAAATCAGCTGATCTGCAGCAGCTAAAAACACTCTTTCTTGAGGGAGTTGAATGTTGAGAAGGTGGTAGGGTCTCCTCCCTGCAACCTCCCGCTCATTGGAGCACCCTCCCCTCAACTGCTGATGTTCCTCATGTAGGGTTATAAAATTTTGTCCCTGTGACCTGCTCTCAGCCTGCTTTCCCATTTAAACATTCTATTATTGGGAGACCTGAACAAATTGCACCCAGCCCCTTCACATAAATCATTAATATTGATTGAATGATAGATAATCGGATTATTGGAAAATCATCACGATAGTGCTGAATTGTGATAATACCAATAAAGTAAGTAACTGTAATTCATAACATTGTGATAATCAAATATTAAAATAAAAATAAAACAGTGAAGATTGCACGGTTATGATCTTATATAGATGGTTACAATATGTTGCTACTCTCAATTTACCGAATATGAATAATATGTCTACTGCACTGTACGTTTTGTATTATGGTCCATAAATCATATGTTGAGCTGAATAATCTCCCATGTCATAAAATTTCCATGTTCGTAGCTCAGGCCATGCATTGATTGCAAAACCTGGAACTATTCATTTATCTTTTTGGTTAAGGAGGTACAGAATTGTTTTACCTGTTAATAAGGGTCCCTCGTGATCTGTAATGAATCCTGTGAATTTTTTTAAACTTTTGACTAACAAGAATTTGCCATACAGAAGTCCACAGCTACGGTTTAGAAAAAATAAATTGAATCTATCATAAGGCTGGTGTCATTCACTAATTGATTGGTGGAACATCTGGCTGGATATCATGCTGGTTGTCCAGGAGGAAGGATTTACTTTGCACACCATTGCCTCTCAAGCTTGGACAAACGACAGACAAAGTTTTCCTTCTGTGCTTGGTTCTAAAGCTGTCAAAATGTGAACAAAATTTATTAGTTAATAATGACATTGGTGTACAAATTCTATGTGTAATTGTGTTAATGCACTCTTCCTGGCTAACACAAATTTAAAGCAATCCCTCAAATGGAGAGAAGACCGAGGAAGGTCAATTTGGATAGTCTGTATCCTGTGCTGTTTTGTACACGTGGAAATGTGGCAGAATTTAATTGTATTTTGTGATAAAGGGTCCAAAGCTTAATCAAACAGAGTTGTCCGCTTGATGGTTTGTGAGTCAGTTAACCTGCTGCTGAAACTACAGTTCCACTGTAGGGAGAGGAACATGAAATATAAATTAGAAAGCACAGAGATATTTATGCATATGGTGGGAAATAAAACCACTTTTTCCACACAGACTCAAATACCACATTTAAGTGACAAATAATTTGAGTTTTCATTTCAAATTCTGTGTGTTAAATGTGAACAATTTTTTGTTTATTTAATGGAGTTGAGAAAGTTGAAATAATTAAATCTTTTTGTGACCTGTCATGATGATGTTTTAAAACTGAGATTAATTCTAAGATCATATTTAAATTCTGTGGCATCTGGGTTTGCTTAGTTCAATATGAGCTTTGCTTTAATTACATGGTCCTGTAACATTTGTAGGACTTCTTTCAGATACTGCTCTTCTGCTTGGTAAAAGGGAGCATTCTGTAAAAGAACACTGAGTCCCTGTGAATTGAATGAATTCACTACATGTGCTCAAGTATTATCAAGAACCCAACAAAAACATCGTAGTTATTGCACTGCGCACAAGTGCTGTCATGCTGCACTTGTTTTTGATAGCAGAAGGAATTACTGGTGGGCAGCTTGCCTTAGATTATTTAGTGGTTCATTTGACCAGCATAAGGCATTACATCACACCACTTACCACGTACATTTGATGAAAAAGCCCTCTACTCTTTGTTATCCTTTCATAGAATGTAGACGTTGCTGGTTAGGCCAGTATTTGTAATTGGTTTTGAGAAGGTGGTGAGCTGCTTTATGGAATAGTTGCAGTCCATGTGGTAGGCACCCGACTGTGCTGTTAGAGAGGGAGTTCCAAAATTTCCCCACAGTGCACAGCAATGTAGATCCAAATTATGTGTGGAGGAGAACTTCGTAAGTGATGATGTTCCCATGCCTTTACTGCCATTGTCCTTTTAGGTTTGTAGAGATTGCAGGTTTAAAAGTACTGTTGGAGGAACCATGGGAGTTACTGCTGTGCATCTTGTGAATGTTGTGTATAGTTGCCACTGTTTGTCTCTGTTGAAGGGACTGAGTATTGAAGATGGTGCCTACCAAACAGTCTACTTTGTACTGAATGGTGTTGTGTTTCTTGAATAATGGAGCTACAGTAATCCAGGTAAATTGAGGGTATTTCATAACACCCCTGAGTTGGTCCTTGTGGAAGTTTCTGGTTCTGAATCCTTGGGTTCCCTTCTTAATAGCAGTATAGGGTTGTACTTATACCAAATAGGCTGTAGCAGTTCAAGAAGGTGGCTTTCCACCACCTCTTTGAAGTTGGTTGAGGATAAGCAACCAATGTTGGCCTTACCTATGGTACCTGCATCTCAAGAAGTAACGCTGACTTAAAAATAGCATTCTACCAATTTTTCAAGCCCACTATTTCAGTGCAAGTCTTCGTTCTTCCAGATCTTTCATCATGATAGCAGCTTGTCTTTCTCAAATCTGACCAACAGCTACCATTTTTTACATTTTGTGGACCATAAGATATCAGAGCAGAATTAGGCCATTTGGCCCATCAAATCTGCTCCACCATTCAATCACGGCTGATATGCCTTTCAACCTCATTCTCCTCCCTTCTCCCCATAACCTTAATCCCCTTACTAATCAAGAACCTAACTATCTCTGTCTTAAATACACTCAATGACTTAGCCTCCACAGCTTTCGGTGGCAGTGCATCCCACAGATTCACCAACTTCTGGCTGAAGAAATTCCTCCCCATCTCAGTTCCAAAGGGCTGTCCTTTCACTCTGAGGCTGTGCCCTCAGGCCCTTATCTTTTTTACTAGTGGAAACATTGTCTCCATGTCCCATTCTGTCCAGGCCTCTCAGTGTTCTGTAAGTTTCAATTGGATACCCCCCTTATCTTTCTAAACTACATCAAGAACTGACCCAGAGTCCTCAACTGCTCCTGATAAGAAAGGCCCTTCATTCGCAGGATCATCGTTGTAAACCTCCTCCAAGACCAGCACATCCTTCCTTAGATACGGGACCCAAACTGCTCAAAATATT
The DNA here is from genome assembly GCA_024137785.1 of Ginglymostoma cirratum. NCBI lineage: Eukaryota > Metazoa > Chordata > Chondrichthyes > Orectolobiformes > Ginglymostomatidae > Ginglymostoma > Ginglymostoma cirratum. Next base: position 29,428,890 of record JAHRHZ010000264.1, on the reverse strand, counting down.
CCAAAGGTGGTCTGACCACAGCCTCATACAGTCTCAGTACTACATTTCTGCTCTAGTATTTTAGCCATCTTAAAATGAATGCTAACATTGCATTTGCCTTCCTAACTGCCACTAAATCTGTGAACCTTAAAACAATCCTGAATGAGAACTGATAAGTCCTGAATGCTTCAGATTTCCGAAGCCTTTCATCATTTATTAAGTAGTCTATGCCTGTATTCTGCCTATCAAAGGACAAAACCTTACACTTTCCCACATTATATTCCATCTGCTACTTTTTTGCCCACTTTACTAACCTGTCCAAATCCTTCTGCAGCTTCACTGTTTCCTCAACGTTACCACTACCTGTCTTTCCACTTGCTTCGTGTCATGTGCAAACTTAGCAACAATGCCCTCAGTTCCTTTGTCCAGATTGTTAATATAGAACATGAATAGTTGTGGTCTCAATACTGACTCCTGCAGAACTCCATTAGTCACCAGTGGCTGTCCTGAAAAAGAGCTCTTTATTCTCACTCTCTGCCAGTCAGCCAATCCTCTATCCATGCCAGTACATTGCCCCAAACATTGTGGGCTCTTACATTATTTAGCAGCCTCCTGTACGGCACTTTGTCAAAAACCTTCTGGCAACCTAATTAGATCATGTCTGCTAGCTCTCCATTGTCTAACTTGCTCATTACTGTCGTGATTGTAATGAGGTCAGCCGGCGACACCACCTAGAATATGAATTCCCTGTTTGAGGCTGTTAATCTGGTCCAAACAGTGAGACCTGACTGACATAAAAGGATGAATGTCAGGGATATTGGGCCCCCTGAATGCCTGACTCTGTATGACAGAGTTGTTGTCAAAAGATATGCAGTTGTAAATAAAGGGTGATTGGTGATGTGATGCCATCCTCTGAAGAGTTATTTCAGTTACCTCATTAGAGAATTTTAATGGATTTGTCAGGCATGACCTGCCTTTTTCTCCTCAGTTTTTTTGTCATTAAATTCTCCTCGAATCTCAAGTGCAGCAACAGAAATTCTTATATGTGCAAAACTGTTTCCCAGAAAAGCAGCTATGATGTCAAATGCTTCTTTGTGCTCACAAGCTATTCATGTTCATTTTCAGTGTCTGGCCAAAACTTAAGTACAGCACTTGTATTTTGGACATTTCTTCCACTTTGGAAAAAATCCTATTACTTGTTTTAAACCTTGGATATCCAGACAATGTTGAGGACTCCCAGGACAACTCCCTCCTGACTGCATAGCACTGTACTCCCACTTCTGCAGTGTCTGTCCTGCTGGTTGAACAGGACTGCCCAGTGATGTTGTGTCATCTGGGACATAGTATGGACATGTCCCCAAAAGGCTATTTAAACAAGTTGAATGTGTGGGCAATGTGGTTGTAAGAAGTTGTTCAGTTGGGTATGAAAAACTGAATAGCAGAATAATATCTCAGTGGTGATAGACTCGGAAATGTTTATGTACAAATGGATCTGGGTTTCCTTGTACCCTGTGCCTGCATGTTTGCATTCACTGACCAGCCAGCAGTTTGGGAAGGCAATTGGTTTGTTGATGTTTATTGCAAGAGTGTATACAGGTGCAAAAAATCCACAATGACGATTGTACAGGGCCTCGGTGAGACCACACACCTGCAGTACAATATGTAGTTTTGGTCTCCTTACCTAAGGAAAAGATATACTTGCTATAGAGGGTGTGCAACAAAGATACCAGGCTGATTTCTGGCATGATTGTCATATGAGGAGAGTTTGGGATGACTGGGTCTGTATTCACTGAAGTTTATAAGAATATGAATAAGAGAGGATCTCATTGAAATGCATATTATTGTGACACAGCTAGACATATTGGATGAATCAATGATGTTTCCCTGTTGGGTAGGATAGTAGCAGGGTGTATATGTGCTCAAAAATGACTTTCTGGCTCAGAGGTAGGGCCACTGTGCCACAAGAGCCCTTCGAAAACCACTTATGATACCAAGATATGGGGCACCCATTGCAGATTGAAACGAAGAGAAATTACTTCACTCCAGAGGGTGTTGAAACCTGTGGAATTTCCTACCACAGTAGGCTGTTGAGATCAAATCACTGAATATGTTCAAGAAAGAAAGATATTTATTTTTGGGTGCTAAAGGTGTGAAGGAGTATTGGGAGAGTGGCATTGAGACATTGGATCAGCTATGATCACATTGAATAGTGAAACTGGATAGATTGGCCAACTTACCAACTGCTCCTGTTTTCTGTGTTTCTAAGCACGATTAATACTGGTGGAGAAAAATGCTATGAAAATGAAAATAAATATGTACAAATTGTAATGAAGTGGTATCATTCATTAGTTCCACTAAAGTTTATTAGACACAATATCAACATGCAACTTCATGCCCTCAATAGGTGAAAACAAAAAAAAAAACCCACTGCATGCTGATTCGGTTGAGTAATAAGGAGTAATAATGCAGTTACCATTGTATGGATCTGCCACTTGAGCTGTGAGTGCAGATTGTATGGAATAAGACAAACATCAACGTTTGAATTTGGTCCAGTGATTCCCTAAACGCCTGTGCAAGTAAAAACATTTTGTGATGTAGATACTGGAGTATGTAGCATCATTTACTCTTCTAAGCATATCTTCTGAATTCCACAACTCATGCTTCTCAATTTTGCATTTGAATTGGAATTCATGTTTGAAAATTATCTGAAAAATCTGAAAATGTTTCTTTTGAGAGCAGCTTTTATTTTGAAGAGTGTCCAAATGCTGACCTTCCTTGGATTAAATGTCATTTTTCAGATTCATTTGTGTCCAGAATCCATTGGTTTTATCGAATTGTTTTGTAGGAAAACAGTGAGCAAATTCATAAATTTGCAGATCAATGAACTGTGAGGCAGAAGCATCAGTGTTTTGGTGCAATTTATACTTGTGGTCTATTTTGCTCATGGAATATTACAGAAGCTTATGAAATAGAACTTTGAATTTTCCAAAAGATTTGAAAGATATATCTGTTGGCTTCGGCATATTAATTTCAAAATGGGAGGGATTATAGATTTTGAAAAGTATGATTATATGTCAATTATTTTTGTTGGTGTGTTTTCTCAAAATGCAGAACTCTACGAAAGCACCCTTGAAGAGATCCAATGTTGAAAAGGTTACAAATGTACAGATACTGGTTCTCTTCTGCATTCTAGTGGCTATGGCTTTGATAAGTGCTGCTGGTGCTGAGATTTGGAACAAGAAGCACAATAATTCAGATTGGTACCTGAGCTTGATTGGTAAGGATTGTTAACACCATAAAAATTTCTCATAGCACAAGGATTAGTTTAAAAAAAAAGTATTGTTCTTTATTTACTGTATCCAATTTTTTTTAACATGTTGAGATATCATTCACTGACACAAAAGTCCTCCTCCCTGGAGGTTCTACAAAACTCAACTTTGAACAATAGTCCACAGTAAGTCTTAGTTTGTGAGTGTAGTACCAGGTTCAGTTATTTCCCGATTGCATTTGTTAAATATTGGAAAACAAAGAATACAGGATAATACAAGATAGATAGAAAGCTAGGTAATATAGGCCAGTTAACTGAATATTTGTCATGGGAAATTGGTGGAATCCACTATTATGGAGGTTATGGAAGGGTACTTAGAAAATCATAATGGAATCAGGCAGAGCCAACGTGGTATAGTGAAAGTTAGGATGCTGAAGACCTGAAACAAAATCAGAAATTGCTGGAGCAACTCAGCAGGTCTTGCAGCATCTGTGGAGAGAAAACAGTTAATCTTTCAAGTCCAGTGACCCTTCCTTAGAACTGAAAATGTAAATTATGTTTAATTGACTAATTAGAGTTGTATGATTAAGTAGCATTTAAAATGGATACGGGGGAACCTGTAGATGTATGTACTTGGAGTTTGAGAAGGCATTTGCTAAATCAAAGGTGAACTTGGTCTCTGGACCTGATAAAGTCCTTCTCACAGAGAGATAGTAGGAACTGCCAATGCTGGAGTCTGAGATAACAAGGTGTAGAGCTGGATGAACACAGCAGGCCAGGCAGCATCAGAGGAGCAGGAAAGTTGACGTTTTGGGTCTGGACCCTTCTTCAGAAATGGGGGAGAGGAAGAGGACTCTGAAATAAATAGGGAGAGGGTGAGGTGATGATGAAAGGTGAATAGAGGAGCAGATAGGTGGAGAGAAGACGGACAGGTCAAGGAGGCGGAGATGGAGCCAGTAAAGGTGAGTGTTGGTAAGGAGTTCATGATGGGGGTTGGTCAGTTGAAAGGGAGGGGCGGGTAGGTGGGAGGGAAGATGGACAGGTCAAGGAGGCAGGGATGAGCTGGGCTGGTCTTGGGATGAGGTCGGGGGTGGGAAGATTTTAAAGTTTGTGAAGTCCACATTGAGACCATTGGGCTGCAGGGTTCCCAAGCGAAATGAGGTGCTGTTCCTGCAACCTTCGGTTGTCACATCAGCTTAATCATAGGCGTGAAAATCACCTGTTCAGCACCAATTGAAAGATGATAACATATAATCTGAATGAGGGCCATCAGTGTCCATCACCAAGATTGGCTTAGCAGCACGACAGCAGAGCAGTAGGATCCTGAAGGACAAAGCTTTCGACTGGGCTTGTGAAAGATGTTGAGGCAACTAATAAAAGGGCAAGATTTACTTGATATGATCCTCACCAATCCACCAGTCACAGATGCATCTGTAAATCAGAGTACTGGTGAGAGTGACCACTCTGCAATCCTTGTTTAAAAGAAAAATTCCAACGTCACACTGAGGACTTTAAAAACAGTACAAGAGGGCAGCAGTCCGAAAATTTGAAAACAATGCTACTTGAAAGAATGTTAGTGGCAAATCATTGGAAGGTTTTTAAAAACTAGCTTCTATGGGCACTGTGTAGATATGGCTCACAAGATAAAGGGTGGTAGTGCAAAATCTACAATTCTCCAATTATCCAGAAGCATACCTTGTGAAATAAAGCAGAAACATAGAGCTTATGACATTCTCAAAGCAAATAATATTTTGGAAGCTTAGAGGAGTTTACAAAGTACAGGTGTTAAGGTGAAAATGGAAATTACGAAAGCAAGAGACAATATGAAAGAATAATTGCCCGATTTTTAAAATTAAGGTAAAAAGGAAAGATGTATTATCAGTATGTTAACAACAAGAGGACTTACCAAGGAAGTGGTTAGGTCTATCAGAGATACACATTGTAACTCAAGTGCAGATGCAGAAGATGTGGGCAAAGTTCTTACTGAGTGTTTTGTCTCTGCCTTCACAAAGAAGGTGAATGATGTAGACACACTAGTTAAAAAGGAGGTTTGTGAAAAATTACTTTTAAAAAGCACAATGAGAAGGGAAGTACAGGAGAGAGTGACCTACTCGAAGGTGGATAAATAACCTGGGCCAGATGAATTGCATCCTAGGCTGCCTTAAAAAAAGGCAGGGAAGAAATAAAGATGGTCCAAGGATTGTTTTCGTACACTCACTAGATACAGGCAAGGTGCCAGAGGATTGAAGGTCTGTGAACGTTGTATCATTGTACATAAAAGGGTGTGAGGGATAGGCCAAATACTTATAGGCCAGTCAGTCTGACCTTGATGGGCAAATTACTCAAATTAACTGCTACTTGTAAAGTCACAGACTAATCAGCAGTAGTATAAGTTTGTTAAAGGAAGGTCATGTCTTACCAACTTAATTGATTTTCCTTCATGAAGTGTAAAGGAGGATTGATGAGGATAGTGTAATAGATATTGTGTACATGGATTTTAGTCAGGCATTTGACAAGATCCTTCAGCAAAACTGGTCAAAAAAATTAAGTTGATAGCATATAGAGAAATATGGTGTGTTGGATTCAAAATTGGCTTGGTGGCAGACAGAAAAAGGTGACGGATCTTTTTCTGAATGAAAAGTGATTTCCACTGGTGTTTCATAGAACTTCATCTTGGGTCCGTTGCTGTTTGTGTTATATACTTAATGCTTTATACTTAAATATGTGAGGCATGTTTGGGAGTATTGCAGATGACACAAAAATTGGTGAGTGGTTAACAGTGTTGACTTCGGGAAAATAATCTGTGGTTTGGGCAAGTGGACGGACAAGTGACAAATAGAATTCAGTCCAGAAGAGTGCAAAGATTTGCATTTGTGGAGGGAAAACAAAGCAGGAGTTTAAATTATAAATAGGAGGGCTTTGAGCAGGATAGAGGATGTGGGAGACCTTGGAGTGCATGCCCACAGTTGCTGAATGTGATGGGGCAAGTAGATAAAGTGGTGAAGAAGGTATATGAATGGTTTTCTTCGCTGGGCAAGGAGAATTTTTTCCACCTGGAAGTTGGTGGTTGTGTGAATTCAGTGCCCAGTTTGATGGTTCAGGTGGATGCACTCAATTCATTTAAAAGCAATCTGAATCTGCACCTGAAGTGTTGTGACCTGCAAACCAAGCATATTTCTCAGCCTACTGTTGCAATCAAGCAAGGGGCCAACTGGCTCAATGAGGTTTGTCAAAGACCATGCCATGAGCAAATCCTGACTCATGGCTACAACATAGGAAGGCTAGTATTCTAACATGGAAAGCAGCACACTATACACAATGCTAAGTGATCTCACAATGAAATAGTTATGAACGTTACGTGAACACGGAGCAGAAATAAGCTATTCAGCCTCTTTTGCCTACTCAGTCATTTTCTAAGATCATGGCTGATCTGATACCTCAAATCATTAATCCTGTCTACCTTTGATAACTTTTCACCTCCCTGGATAACAAGTATCTATCTGCTTCTGCCTTGAAAATGTTCAAGTTACTGCTTTCCAATCCTTTTCGGGAAGACAGTTCCAAAGATGCTCAACCCTCCTGGAAAAAAAAATTGTCTCTTTATTTTAAATGGGCAATTCCTGATTTTTATACAGTGACCCTCTATTGTTAGACTCTTATATAAGAGAATCAGTTCCACATCTACTCTGTTGAATTCCCACAAGATCTTGTATGATCCAGTCTTGCGTTTCTAAATTCCAGCAGATTCAAGTCTGCCTTGTCTAAGTTTTGCTCTTCAGACAACCTACTCAATCCAGGTATTAGTCTGGTAAACAGTCTCTGTACTGCTTCCAATGCATTTACATTCTTCTTTAATTAAGGTGACCAATGCTGTGCAGAGTACTCCAGATCTCATCAATGCCTTGTGTCATGGAAGTATTATCAGCCTACTTTTGTATTAAATTCCCCTCATAGTCAATGTTCTGTTAGCTTTTTTTAATCACTTGCTGTTTCTTTATTTGCTGTTTTTTGCATACTGACTTTTGTAACACATTCACATATTTCTGTGATTCATGCACTAGGATAGCCAGATATCCCTCCATCTTGGAGCTCTAGAATTTCCATTTAAATAATATGCGTTGTTATTCTTCCCATCAAAATTGAAAATTTCACATTTTCCTGCATTAAACTTCATTTTCTATATCTTTGCTCACTCTCTTAGACTATCAGTATCTTTTTGTAGCCTTCTTACGTTCTCTTTACAAACTAATTTCCTACTAATTTTTGTGTCAACCAATTTGGCAACCATAACTTAAGTCCCTTTTATCCAGGTCATTACTATAAGGTAAACGGTTGCAGTCCTCGCATCAGTCGCTGTGCTGTACTACTTACGTCCAAACTAAAGGCCCATTTTAGCCAACTTTTCTGTTTCTTTTTAGCCAACCAGTCTTCTGTGCAATCTAATTCCTCTCTCCTTCAGTAAATTTCAATCATATAACGATAATTGTCACCTAAGGGCACCTTCACTATGAGATCATTAATAAATCCTGTCTTGTTGCATAATCCCAGTATGGGATCCCAGTTGGTTCCAGAACATGATGTTGGATGTTAACAAATACAAATTATTTAATTAGTAATTAGATTGCTGATTGTTTAGTATTCTCAGCAATTACTTAATTATTTTATTCAATTATATATTTACTTATTTTTTATATGCTTTAGTAACCATACTGCCAGTTTCTATACTGTTTGGAACCTTAGGAGTAGAATAATCCTTCTTCTCTGAAAAGATACTCACCAAATAAGCAGCTTTTTCTCCTGTAACAGAATAAGAGCCAATTCCTGGAGGCTGAAAAAGTCAGACAGAGCAAAGACAAGGGAACACCTCTTTCCCTTCTTCCCTTTTCTCCCTTAATCACTAAGTTTCAATACTTCTCTTGGAAGCCAAATTCGAAGCATTCAGTCGCAATAAGATAGTATTAGATGTTCGTCACGCAAAGGCCTAGTAGATCCAATTACAGAGGAACTGGTTTCATATACTTACTCAATCAGCCAAACCTGATTGCCCTTCCACTAGAGACCTTGTTAAAACCATGCTTAAGACTCTTGACTCTAGAATTGAAAGTGTGGATTTCAATGAAATGTCATCTTAAAAAGAAAATCAAATTTGTATAAAAAGATTAGACTCTCTTACCCACCAATGACCAACATTCGGACCAACAATTCCAATTTGATTAGACTCTTGGCATCTTCAACAGAGCGCCCTCTGAAGAAGTGTACTATTGCTGACAATAGCTTCTGCATTAGTTACAATGTGTAAACTGCAGAAATTATGTCAGTTTCAGAGGATAATGATTGCAAACATTGACATTTTGCTATCATTGCTCTAGCAAAATCCAGACTGATGTTGCTTCTCTTCTGTTTTAGAAATCGTGAATAAATATTGAAGTCCTAAGAAGCATGAAAGTGAGGAAGTACTGAAGTATAACTCACGGCAAAACTATAAAAAAGGTTTTGTAGAATTGGTTTTAGACATGCAAGTAATCCAATCATCGTGTTGTTGCCATGTGGAGAACAGCTAAAATATTTCGAGTGAAAAATACTCCTCCTCTTAATCAAAATCTCTTAGGAGAAAGAGCAGTTTTGTTCTACCAATATCATTTGCCATTTCCAGTTAATGTAGGAGCCTGAGACTTCTCTTTTTTATTAATTCAACCTTCTCACTCCTGTTCAGTCCGTAACAAACTAGTGTTGGCAACTCTGAGTGTTTCATAGTTTTTTATCCTTGAACTCAAGTAAAGGAAGAAAGTAGGTGCTGCAGATGCTGGAGAATCCGAGGTAACAAGGTGTGGGGCTGGATGAACACAGCAGGCCGAGCAGGAAAGCTTGACGTTTTGGGCCTAGACCCTTCATCAGAAATGGGGGAGGGTAAGAGGGTTCTGAAATAAATAGGGAGAGAGGGGGAGGCGGATAGAAGATGGATAGAGGAGAAGATAGGTGGAGAGGAGACAGACAGGGATGGAGCCAGTAAAGGTGAGTGTAGGTAGGGAGGAGATAGGTCAGTCCAGGGAGGACGGACAGGTCAAGGGGGCAGGATGAGGTTGGTGGATAGGAGATGTGGGTGCGGCTTGAGGTGGGAGGAGGGGATAGGTGAGAGGAAGAACAGGTCAGAGAGGCGGGGACGAGCTGGGCTGGTTTTGGGATGCGGTTGGGGGAGGGGAGATTTTGAAGCTTGTGAAATCCACATTGATACCATTGGGCTGCAGGGTTCCCAGGCTGAATA
>JAHRHZ010000264.1:29408342-29419281 GCA_024137785.1 Ginglymostoma cirratum | reverse complement strand
AATGGGGGAGGGGAGATTTTGAAGCTTGTGAAATCCACATTGATACCATTGGGCTGCAGGGTTCCCAGGCTGAATATGATTTGCTGTTCCTGTAGCCTTCGGGTGGCATCATTGTGGCTGTATCACAATTTTGACAAGCTTCAAAATCTCCCCTCCCCCAACTGCATCCCAAAACCAGCCCAGCTTGTCTACGCCTCCCTAACCTGTTCTTCCTTTCACCTATCCCCCCCCTCCCACCTCAAGCCGCACCCACATCTCCTATCTACAAACCTCATCCCACCCCCTTGACCTGTCCGTCCTCCCTGGACTGACCTACCTCCTCCCTACCTCCCCACCTACACTCACCTTTACTGGCTCCATCCCCGCCTCTTTGACTTGTCTGTCTCCTCTCCGCCTATCCTCTCCTCTATCCATCTTCTATCCGCCTTCCCCTCTCTCCCTATTTATTTCAGAACCCTCTTCCCCTCCCCCATTTCTGATGAAGGGTGTAGGCCCAAAACGTCAAGCTTTCCTGCTCCTATGATGCTGCTTGGCCTGCTGTGTTCATCCAGCTCCACACCTTGTTATAAAGGAAGAAAATAGCCTGGATTTTGCTTTCAGCAGAGAACCTTAAAGAAAGATTTTTTTTTTGGCATGAGTTTCCCTTTTCCCAGTGTTAGTTTGATTCTGGTGTCTGGTCTATGGGATCTTCAGGTGTCCAGCAAAAGTGCTCTCGTCAAGAAGGCTGATCAGACAATCGCATTGACAAATTGTCACCAACAGCAAACCAGGACGTAAAATGAACTGATTATCATTAATGTTTCATAAATTTTAGAAACGGCATACATTAAATTAGGTCATGCAAATGTGAATAAGGTAGGAGGTGGAAGAATATATTAAAGAATTTTTTTGCTTTAAAAACCTATGGAATTTAATCGTGATGTGGAAAAATGGAATTAGCTTTTTGTGGACAGAGATGTTGAGTTGTTATGACATGAAATGTTAAATATTCAATTACATTTCGCTGAATAAGGCATAATTATTTTTTGATTTTATTGCAACATTACATGATGAAAGTTGAAGTTTATGATATTGCAGGTGATTTATAAAGATTGCCATTGTCAGAGACATCAGCAGTGCACCCTGTGCAGGAGCAAGGCATTGCTGAATGGAACTTCCTGCATCTAATTGTGCACATGCAGACACCAGAATTGCTGTCACTTTCACAGTTGTAATGATAGTAAATCCTGACTTTTTTACCATTACTACAACTGAAAATTCTGGGGTATTTTAAATAATCCAAGGTTGCGCCCACTTTGCAGCATACAAATGCTAGGAGTCCTACACTGTGGCTAAGCCTTGAAATACTCTTGCATTATTCAATTTTGTAAGTGCAGGTTCAAAAATTATACATAAGTGTTTCCACATGGTGCGTTCAAATTTTGTTCTGATCTTTGTATAGTGCAATTAATTGCAACTTTGTTTCTCTTCATAGGTACTGACACAGCTAATTTTGGGTACAACCTTCTTACCTTCATCATTCTCTATAATAATCTAATTCCAATCAGCCTGCTCGTAACCTTGGAAGTTGTCAAATTTACTCAAGCACTCTTTATTAACTGGGTATGTGTATTTTTAAAATGCTTTGTCTAGATAATGTATTCAGACAAATATTGTAATTTGATTCCTAGCTTCCTAATGAGTTGGAGTTTATTTATTTGGCCATGTAGAAAGTTTTGGCTCTTGGTCTGTGCTGACTTAGCCGACAGTAGGAGAACTGAATTTTTGTATCAAGCCCCTATTTAGAGGGAAATTGTTGGTTCCTGCTTTTGATATACACTTCTTGGGATGTGCTTATGCAAAACTTACCATTTATTACATGCCTTCTTATTGTAACCTCTGATTATAGAACCATAGTCATAGAGTCATACAGCACAGGAACAGACCCTGTGGCCCAACCTGACCATAATCCCAAACTAAACAAGCCCCACCTGTCTGCACTTGGCCCATATCCCTCCAAACATTTCTTATTCATGTACTTATCTAAATGTCTTTTAAATGCTGTAACTGTACCTGTATCCACCACTTCCTCTGGAACTTCATTCTATACACAAACTACTCTTTTTTTTTTAAAAGAAAGCCCCTCAAGTCTTTTCTAGATGTTTTTCCTCTTGCCTTAAAATATGCCTCCCAGCCTTGAAATCCCGACACTGCAGAAAGGACACTTGCCAGTTACCTTATCTACACCCTTCATGATTTTATAAACCTCTATAGGATCAGCTGTCAGCCTCCTCTTCTTTCACTATACTTCAGGAAGGAATGACCTCAAAGAAGGGAGCAAACTTCATTTTTGGAAAGAAAGAAAAATAGAAAAATACCTTTTTGAAAATGTCAAAAATGTTTGCATAACTAATACTTTGATCAGTTTCTTCATAAAAATTGCATTTTCAATTTTATTTGCCATATTTTTCTAGTGCTTGAGGGATGCTCTATAAATGCACAATATTTAATAATTACTTTGAACCAAATTAAAATGTATAAGTGTGCCTTTGGATATAGAAACAAATTATTACTTTTGCCTATTCAGTGTTTACCTTGGAAATTGATAGTTCATGTAAAGGGTTTTGAATTAGAATCAAAAGTCTAATTTGTCCTACGATGTTGTAGGATATGGATATGTACCATCCAGAAACAGACATGCCTGCAATGGCCAGAACCTCTAATCTGAACGAAGAACTTGGCCAGGTGGGAGACATCTACAGTGTTTTTCTGAATTTTTCAATGTTGTGTTTCATTGAATAGATACTGGATGCTTTTAATTCCAAGAGAATATTTTGTTTTCTGTCTGCCTTGAATTAATTTGCATATTAAAATGTTTAAACTGTTTACAATAAACCTTCGGCACCTCATTGTTATAAGTTCCCTGCAACAAACATTTTTGTGTTTATGGCTTTATGACTGTTTCCATACGTGTTTTAAAAATGTGCATTCTTTGAATTTGAAATCTTCAGCAAGTTCTGAGAAATCAGATTTCTTGCACTGTATATTTGTTATTTTGTGGAACTTTGATTGTTCGCTTCATGAATAGAAGCTTATTAGTCTTGAGGAAGTTCCTTGCATTGTAAGGATGTATCATCTTGTTGACTCTGTTCTGCAAGTCCGACTCCTTACTCTGCCAATTAGTGCCCATTCCTTCAGCCATTCAGGTCCTAAAATCTGGAATTCCCATCATAAAACTGTCTGCTTCTTCACCTAACTCTCCTTCTTTTAACCACCCTTCCTAATGTGTCTATCTCTTGTGCTGTTGCCAAGAGTGTTTTTCTCTCAAATGTGTTATATAAAAGTGCAAGTTCATTCCCTTATTTTGAAGGTTTGTTGCTTTTAGCTTTGAATATCTTTGATGTCAGAGCAAAAGTGCTGTCCAATCCTGTTGACAGTCATGGTACTGTTAAAGAGTACTTTGAGCTGCAGTAAATTAACCATCAAGTAACACAAGTCTAATTATTTTAGGTGTGTCTGTGAAATGACACCTTAGTCTGCAAACTACATGCATTTACACCTTTACATCCATTGTGCAGCTATCAAAGTGCTTTTACCTTTTACTTCTTTAAACAAAAAATGTTTGCATTTTTCTTTGGTTTTCCTGTTTTTAATTTGAAATTTAATGTAGACATTGGCTAAAACTTTTACCATTTTAAATGTTGTTTGTAAAACAAGAGTTCTAAATTACACTGTGAAAGACCACTTCAGTTGTAGATCTAACCACAACTGTGTACCCTAAACTCAACTTGAATATTATCTTGCAGAATAAATGCTTTCTATCATCTCTGTGAAATTTTGCAGGAGCATTACTTCACTCTACTGTAACAATGGAATTATGAATGGCTTTTAACAGACATCTTTTAATATGTTGATTCAATTTAACAAACAAGGTGTATGCTAATACTTTTTCATTTCTATCTGTTACGAAGTGGTGTACAGTAATCATGAATTGGAAGGCAGGAAGCTACAATTTTTTTGTTGAAAAAAATGATGAGAGAGGTGTGTCTGCTTCCTTTTAAGAGGCAAAGTGGTTTTGTAAGCTTAGAGATTTGTACAAAAAAAAGTGTCTGTATGTAGCTGAAGATGTGTAGCCAGTTCTGAAATTGAAACGTGTCAGTTGGTTGTGTGATTTGAAACCTTAGGCCTGTTTGATGTTTTAGCAACTAGCTGGAATCAGCCAATTAATTGAAAGCAAACACTTAGCAATTGAAAGCCAATTGAATGTAAATCTGATGGTTTTGACAATCCCCCGGACCAGTGCTTTTGTAAGAAAGTTGATATGTCATCCAAGGTACACCAAGAGAGGGGTTTTGAAAATCATTGTGACAGCAAACCGCCATCTGAGAAATAAGCAACTAGCACTCTCAAGAAATTGCTGAGCTGTCTAAGAAAACACCATGCATCCATAAAAGGTGCCAAGGCACTTCTAGCTAAGAGCCCTTACAGAAGACTTCACAGACAAAACATCCCTGACAACCGAATCAGCGAAAGACATGCATTTATGACTTCAGATTAGCAGAAGGCGTGTGGATTTTGAGAGACTTAGTTTTAATTTATTTTCTTATTACTTGGGTTTATACAAGTGGGATTTGTGTTTATTAGAACAACATACTGGTAGAATTTCAGTTTGGGAATAGTTAGTAGTTAAGGGAGAATTATTCAGTTTGTTAATAATTCTGTTAATTTGTTCACAGTTAGGGTTAAATAAATAAGTTGTTACTTATGAAGTGAATATCGGGGATTTTTTTTCATTTAACCACTGTTTTTAACAGATTATAAAGACGAGGCAACTTCTCTGGGTGATTAAGATTTAATTATTAGAAAGGAACCTCTAATCCCGCCATAGCAGACTGGGGGCTTGTGTTTCAGTTTAATTATCGGGGGGAGGAGGGATTTTGAACTCCATTCTGTAACACAATCGTTCATCTGTAAACTTTGTTACAATTGAGGTTGGAGGAATGCACTGACTTTCTAGTCGCATTACTCCATTGGTCACAGCGTATATTTAACAAGTGCCAATATGGCCAGTTGATATCTTCTATATATTAGGTTCACAATAAAAAGATTCATCAACAAGCCTTCTTTAATAACCAACAAAAGTATTGATTTATTACAAAACAAAATTTACTCAGAGCTAGTTAACACACAGTTTGAAAACACGAAAACGCAAATAGTTATTCCTCTACATACCCCAATGCGTGCACACTCACCACAGATAGAGAAAAAGTGAGAAGTGGAAAAAAAGCCAATGTAAGACATTTTCAAAATAGCGTCTGGTGACTGTCCTGGCGCATGTAGACAGGTATTATCAAACACAGGAGTTAGTTACTGGGATCTTTGCAGATGCAGTTTGCTCTGGAATTGTTGAGAAGAACACTTTTAGGTGCTTTTCAGGAGAACATCTTGGTCAGGATTTTAGTTCTCCATGAACTCACAATAACGGTTTCTCAGAAAGGCATAGGCTGAGCTGGATAGCTGCTGTTTCTCAATAGACTGAGGCCAACTGAAATCTCAACAATCTCCAATCAAAGAAATTCCTGATGGCCATTATGCAGTCTTGAGAAATTAGTCTCAGTCTTGACTTTGAAGAAGTTTCTTAAAAAAGATGTCTCACTGACCTTTTCATGATCTGCTTGCCAAAGGAAAAAGTTCTGGTGCCATGCATCACAATCCACAATCCTTCCACATGAAGAAAAATATTAATAATGATTTGGCTTCATAACAACCTTGCCAATGTGTGTTAGAAACCTTCCAACAGTATTAATTAATTGATTGAGCATAACTGTGTTAACTAATCAAGTCCAAAGATATGCATGTTAGGCGGATTGGCTATGCTAATATTCCCGTAGTGTTCAGGGATGTTCAGGTTATGTGGATTAGCTATGGGAGATGCAGTGTTACAGGGATAGAGTGGGTGGGTGGGTCTGAATGCAGTGGGTTGATGTGGACTTAATGGGCCAAATGGCCTGCTTCCACAGTGTAGGAATTCTATGAGTCTATACTGTCCTCATCTGACATGCTCACTTCTACTTTGGTTTACTGGATAGTCATCAGCAGTGGCAGCGAGGTGCCTGTATTCTTTATCGACTCCATTCTGTCTCTGCCCTAAATTGCCGTCAAGCTAGCAATACGAAAGTAGTTGTAATACCACTACTGTCAGATGGCCTGATAACCAGCTGAATGATCACCAATCAGAGATGGGCCACAACACCTTTTGATATCTGTGCCAAAATTCCTAATCAGAAACTAGATTTTATTTTTCTTGAACCTGGAAAATTGTCATATGCTGACTATAACTTCTTCGAGTTCAGGATGTAGCCATTATAATAAAAAGGTGTTATGTAAACTTATTAAATACTGAACATGGAAATGAGAATGTGTCACTTAAACAGGAACTAAAGCTCAAATTGTGTAGACTTCTGCTGTAATCTGGTGCTTTAATGAGTGTGTAATTTCTATGAGGCGCTTTATTATCTTTTCTGGTTGCCATTTGCACAAAGGCTGTGATTCTAACTGTTCAAGTTACTGTCTGAGCTAATAAACAACTTCAGCCATTTTATGTCAAATAAAACTTAAGGGCAGCCATTTTATTTTACCTTCAGCCCTGGACAGCCCCAACTGAGAGAGAATATGTGCACAGACATTTCTTTGTGTGAACAAAAGTGCTGTGTGTTCTGTCATTTCAAACACAGGTTTCTGAAAGATTTGAATTTTATTTTTGCTCTTCCTTTTCAGGTCAAGTACATATTTTCAGACAAAACTGGTACCTTAACCTGTAACATTATGCAGTTCAAAAAATGTTCCATTGCTGGTATTACTTATGGGTAAGGGCATGAATGAGTACTGTATATATTCCCTTATTATTAGATTTTTGTTTATTTTAGAGTATCTACATAACCAGGGACTTAATTTCCAATAATGGAAGAGAAAAATTATATAAAGTGCTCATGTAATTCAACTGTTTACAACCAAAGAAAGCAGTAGCTTTTATCAACCATCAAACGAGCTCAACGCATGGGCGTTTTTTCTTTTAAGATTTGGTCCAATTTCTCCTCCATTGTTATGTGCAGTATCCTTCCCTGTTGTCATGATCCATGTTACTTGTTATCGTTACTGTCATTGAAAGAAAAATATGTCCCCCTCTCAAAACTCCAAAATGAAACTTATCATGAATCCAAATTCATGGACAAATCAGGACATCTGAAATTAATCACGTCCTGGTTTCAGCAGGATGTGGTGGAGATGTATAAACTAGGTTTAACTTTAAAAAAAGGGCAGTAAAAATGTTAATTCCACAGGACATTTTCTATTCATTTGATGGTATGGCACTTGAGAATTGGTGAAAATAGTACACATTTTGCTGAAGCATTTTCCTTGCACTTTGCAAGAAATATCAGCATAAAAGGAAGACAACTTTTTTATTATATCCAGAGGATGGTTCTCAGCTCCTTTATTAGTTGGAAGCAGGCACTTTGTATGCACACGTTTTTTGTTTACAAGGAAAGAACCTGGTGCATTAATGTATGTAACTTCCAGTATGCACAAGTGTGCCATGCTCAACTAGCCTCACAATCTGAAATTGACTGCCCAATCTGAAGCAGATTACTTAGAAACCATACAGTTGTGCAAAGCTTTGAGCGACAGATTAGGCTAGCTGACCAGAACATCAGAAGTAGGCCATTTAGGCCGAGTCCGCTCCACATTTAATGAGATCGTGGCTGGTCTGATAATCCTTAACTCTGCTTTCCTGCCTTTTTCCAATAATCCTTGATTTCCTTACTGATTCAAAATCTGTCAATCTCAGCCTTGAATATACTGGACAACCCAGCTTTGACAGCCCCATATGATAAGTAATTCCACAGATTCACTACCGTCTGAGAGAAGAAACTCCTCCTCATCTTGATCTTAAATGTGCAGCTCTTTATTCTGAGATTACGTCCTCTAGACCTACACTCTTCCACAAGGGTAAATACTCTTTCCGTATCTACCATGTCAAATACCGTAAGAGTCTTTGTATATTTCAAAAAGATTGCCTCTGATGCTTCTAAATTCTGTCAACCTCTCCTCAGAAGACAGTCCTTCCAGGCCTGGTATCAGCATAATTAAGCTTTTCTGGTCTGTCTCCGACTCCAGTACATCTTTCCTTAGATAAGAGACCCAAAACTGTTCATAGTTTTGAACTATGGTCTACTTTTAAACTCTGTTGCATTTTAAAAAAGAGACCAACATTCTAGATGCCTTTAAACAAAAACAGAAATTGCTGGAACGTCTCAGCAGATCTGGTAACATCTGTCGAGAGAAATC
Organism: Ginglymostoma cirratum; assembly: GCA_024137785.1. Lineage (NCBI taxonomy): Eukaryota > Metazoa > Chordata > Chondrichthyes > Orectolobiformes > Ginglymostomatidae > Ginglymostoma > Ginglymostoma cirratum. Next base: position 29,410,956 of record JAHRHZ010000264.1, on the reverse strand, counting down.
AGAGTTAACATTTTCAGCCGAGTGACCCTTCTTCAGAACATTTTATTTGCTTTCCCTATTATCCATTATCACCTTTTGTGATTCATGCATGAGGACTCCTGACTCTCTCTGTTTTGTAGCTTCCTGCAGTATTTCTCTTTTAAATAATGTAGAGCCCCTCTATTCTTCCTGCTGATGTGCATAACCTCACATTTTCCCACGTTAGCTTCCATCTGCCAAGATTTTGCTCATACTTAACCTGTCTGTATCCTGCTGCGCACTGTCATCCTCACCGTTTTCTTTCGGATATATTTTTGTGTCATCTGTAAACTTACTACCTAGCTACTAGCTATGAAAAATTACATTTATAACCAATTTAAAAATATCATGTAGGTTCACAGTGTGATGCACTTGAGCATACTGAAGACAGCATATATTAAAATACTGGGTCCTGTTGTTCGCAGACAGACAGAACGCTGCATAGACTGCATCAGAGATAAAGGTACTGCAGATGCTGGAGAATCCGAGATAACAAGGTGTGGGGCTGGATGAACACAGCAGGCCAAGCAGCATCATAGGAGCAGGAAAGCTTGACGTTTCGGGCCTAGACCCTTCATCAGAAATGGGGGCGGGGAAGAGGGTTCTGAAATAAATAGGGAGAGAGGGGAAGGCGGATAGAGGATGGATAGAGGAGAGGATAGGTGGAGAGGAGGCAGACAATTCGAAGAGGCGGGGATGGAGCCGGTAAAGGTGAGTGTAGGTGGGGGGGTAGGGAGGAGATAGGTCAGTCCAGGGAGGACGGACAGGTCATGGGGGCGGGCTGAGGTTAGTAGAACTCATCTCCACCTACCTAGACTCCGTTTTCACCCCCTTGGTCCAGGAACTCCCTACCTACGTTCATGACACCACCCACGCCCTCCACCTCCCTCAGAACTTCCAATTCCCTGGTCCCCAACACCTCATTTTTACTACATTTTATGGATGTCCAGTCCCTATACACCTGTATTCCCCATGCAGATGCCCTAAAGGCCCTCCGCTTCTTCCTGTCCCGCAGAACTGATCAATCCCCCTCCACCAACACCCTCATCCGCTTAGCCAAACTCGTCCTCACCGTCAACAACTTCTCTTTCAATTCCTCCCACTTTCTACAGACAAAGGGGGTCGCATGGGCCCAAGCTATGCCTGCCTCTTTGTAAGTTACGTGGAACAATCCCTCTTCTGTACCTACACTGGCCCTAAACCCCACCTCTTCCTCCGTTACATTGATGACTGTATCGGTGCCGCCTTGTGCTCCCACGAGGAGCTCGAACAGTTCATCATCCACTTCATCAACACCTTCCACCCCAACCTGAAGTTCACCTGGACCATCTCCAACACTTCTCTCTCCTTCCTGGACCTCTCTGTCTCCATCTCGGGTAACCACCTAGAAACCGATGTCCATTTCAAGCCCACTGACTCCCACAGCTACCTGGAATACACCTCCTCCCACCCACCCTCCTGCAAAAATGCCATCCCCTATTCCCAATTCCTTCGCCTCCGCCGCATCTGCTCCCAGGATGAGACATTCAATTCCCGTACATCTCAGATGTCCTCATTCTTCAAGGACCGCAACTTTCCCCCCACAGTGGTCGAGAACACCCTCGACTGTGTCTCCTGCATTTCCCGTAACTCATCCCTCACACCTCGTCCCCGCAATAATAACCAAAAAGGAATCCCTCTCATCCTCACGTACCACCCCACCAACCTCCGGATCCAACGCATCATCCTCCGACACTTCTGCCATCTGCAATCAGACCCCATCACCAAAGACATCTTTCCCTCCCCACCCGTATCCGCATTCCGGAGGGACCACTCCCTCCGCGACTCCCTTGTCCGCTCCACACTCCCCTCTAGCCCCACCACACCCAGCACTTTTCCCTGCAACCGCAGGAAGTGCTACACCTGCCCCCACACCTCCTCCCTCACCCCAATCCCAGGCCCCAAGCAGACTTTCCACATCAGGCAGATGTTCACCTGCACATCTGCCAATGTGGTATACTGCATCCACTGTACCTGTTGTGGCTTCCTCTACATCGGGGAAACCAAGTGGAGGCTTGGGGACCGCTTTGCAGAACACCTGCGCTCAGTTCGCAACAAACAACTGCATCTCCCAGTCGCGAACCATTTCAACTCCCCCTCCCATTCCTCAGACGACATGTCCGTCCTGGGCCTCCTGCAATGCCACAGTGATGCCACCCGAAGGCTGCAGGAACAGCAAATCATATTCAGCCTGGGAACCCTGCAGCCCAATGGTATCAATGTGGATTTCACAAGCTTCAAAATCTCCCCTCCCCCAACCGCATCCCAAAACCAGCCCAGCTCGTCCCCGCCTCCCTAACCTGTTCTTCCTTTCACCTATCCCCTCCTCCCACCTCAAGCCACACCCCCATCTCCTATCTACTAACATCATCCCGCCCCCTTGACCTGTCCGTCCTCCCTGGACTGACCTATCTCCTCCCTACCCCCCTACCTACACTCACCTTTACTGACTCCATCCCCGCCTCTTCGACTTGTCTGCCTCCTCTCCACCTATCCTCTCCTCTATCCATCCCCCCCTCTGTCCCTATTTATTTCAGAACCCTCTTCCCCTCCCCCA
>JAHRHZ010000264.1:29385848-29407942 GCA_024137785.1 Ginglymostoma cirratum | reverse complement strand
ATCCTCTATCCGCCTCCCCCTCTGTCCCTATTTATTTCAGAACCCTCTTCCCCTCCCCCATTTCTGATGAAGGGTGTAGGCCCGAAAAGTCAAGCTTTCCTGCTCCTATGATGCTGCTTGGCCTGCTGTGTTCATCCAGCCCCACACCTTGTTATCTCTGCATAGACTGCACCTGTTTCAATGCAACAAAATAGCAGGCAGCCAGCCAATCTCCGGTTCTTTTCTCAGGGCGATGTCCTGACTAATCTGACTCACCTGGGTTTGAAATGTAAATAAAACTTGACAGTTTACTATCTGTTACCATCTAACTGGTGCTTTCACTGTTGCAACACCTCTACCAGACAGAGTCGACTTGCCAAACAATTAAGCTCTGCTCTCAAACAGTACAAAACTTGTTTTCCCTTTACGTTGATAAATTCATGCAAATTGTCCTGCTGAGTGCAAGATAAAAAGCTTTGACTAAATGTCTCTTTCAGCAATATTCAAGTACATTATCTGTTGAAGCAGGAGTAGTAAATAATGAACCAAACCAGAAGTTGCGGGAAAAGCGCAGCAGGTCTAGCAGCATCGGTGAAGGAAAAATCAGAGTTAATATTTTGGGTCTGGTGACCCCCCTCTACAGTAAATAACGATCTTGCCATAGAGATCGGATATCTTCACACTGGGGTATCTCTTTCTTTTGGATGTTGCAAGAGAAATATTCTTTATGAGGAGAGTAGTTTTCAGGGTAAATCAATTGTTGATAGCTTCTGTTGATACTGTGTCGTTTGGCCTTGATTTTATAAAGAGCGGAAGATACAGATTTGTTTTAAGATAAAATCCACGAAATACAGCTTGTTTTGTCCCTTGTGGCTATGTTATTTGCATTTTATGGAGTTGGTACTTCGTATGTACAATAAAATTCTCATTTCTTTCTTGTAGTCATTGTCCAGATTCTGATACTGAACGCTCTTCTGATGATTTGGGGTGAGTGAACTTTATAAATATTCTGCTATGTTTCATTTGGGATCTGTATTATATCTTACTTACTACATTTGGATAAGGAAGTTTTTTTTAAGTGCTGCAAATCACAGAGTTGCTTTAAGTTTTGCATTAAAGAATTGCATCTTTGTAAAATAGCTGTGATTAACTAGCATAGGCTGGGCACATCAATAAATCATCATAATTACATTTGATATGCAAGGATGAATAATGAGTTCTAAAAAAACCACGAGTATAGATACTCTTTACTAACCCTCAATTCACATCGGGGACAGAGGTTATTTGTGTATCCCTTCTATTGATTACAATGATACCAATTGAATTGGATCAATGTTTTATACTTGGAAGAATCAACAGTATTTACTACCTTGAATGGTCAAACTGGGTACCCAGTATTATTCTAGAATCCACACATTCCTCCTCCCATGGTGATAATCATTATTTATTCTTTGAAATATAGTCTCTAGTTACTTTCAAAATAAAGACTTGCTTGATATGGTATTTTACATGCCTCACTGGACTTTATAAATAGGAGTATGAGTCGGTCATGTGGCCAATTCAGCGATTCATTGGTTGATTTAATCGTCATATCAATTCCACTCTCTGGCTTGTTCCCAATATACTTCAGTAAGGGCTCCCCTCCAGAGTGAAAATGTCTCTACCATCTTTGAGTGTGTTCAGTGATAACATCCATAGCAGTTGATAGACTCACTGAGGTAGAATGTTGCCATGATACAAGCCTTCGGAGAGAAGAATCTATCTTAATCAAACAGACTGATTCCCTGATTCTGAAAAGATGTGCCAGTTCAAACTTTCCACAGGTGGAGAAACATATTTCAGATATAGGAGCAAGCATTTGTCATTTGACCACTTAAACCTGCTCTACCATTCAGTAAAATCATAGCTGATCTGATTGTGGCCTTAACTCACCTTTCTTGTCTGCTCCAAAACCCGTGACACTCACAGATCAAAGATCTTCTCTGATGTGGCTCTGTATATTTTTACTAACCCAGCCTGTGCTGTTATTTGGGGTAGAGAATTCCAAAAATTAGCAACCCTCAATGACTCTTGTACAGGCAATCCATTATTGTTCCTTTGCATTCTATGTTCCTCTGCAATTGAGAAAAATCCTTTCAGTTCTGCTGAAACTTTTCATAACTAAGCAGACCAAAACTGTACACAGTACTTTCAGTCTGGTCTCACCAGTGTCTTATACGATGCTAGCAAGACTTCCTTACTTTCATACTCCATCCCCCTTGGAATAAAATTTAATATTCCATTTGCCTTCCCAATTAACTGCTGTATCTGCATGCTAACTTTATCTGATCCATATATAAGGACATCCAGATGCCTGTGAACAGCAGTTTTCTGCAGCCAGTCTCTATTTAAATAATATTTTGCTTTTTTATTCTTTTTGCCAATGTCGACAACCTCATATTTTCCCATGTTATACTCCATCTATAGATTTTTTTTTGTCTACTCACTTAACCTGTCTACAAGCCTTTTCAGTTTCTTTGTGTTGTTCTTATAATTAGTTTCAAATCTATCTTTTTTATCATAAGCAAATTTGGCTGTCATACAGATTGTAAGTAGTTGAGTACTGATCTCTGCAGTGTTCTATTATTTACAATTTTCAAAATTGAAAATGACCTATTTATCCCCAGTCTGTTTTTTGTTAGTTAGCAAATTCCCTGTCCATGCTAATATATTACTGCCTAATAGTATGAGTTTTTAATGTGCAAGAGCTTTTTATCTGGCACCTTAATTAATGCACCAGTTCCCCTTATCCAGCCTACTTGTTACATTGTCAAAGAACTTGAGCATAATCAGCAAACAACATTTTCCCCTAATAACACCATTTTGACTCTGATATGTATTATAATTCCCTAAAATCCTGTTGCTATTCCCTTAGTAATAAATTCCCAAATTGCCCCCTTGACAGGTTGGGCTAACTGCCGTATGGTTTCCTGCTTATTGTTTCTCTCTTTTCTCAAATAGGGATGTTACATTCCCAGTTTACCAATCTGATTGGAACTATTTCAAAAGGATTTTGGAAAATTAGGAACATGCAATGTATCTCTGCAGCTAGTTCTTTTAAGATTTTGGGATACAAGGCATCAGGCACAAGGGACTTATCAACCTCTAGTCCCAATAGTTTACCTAACACTTTTTCCTTTGATTGTTTCAATTCCTCCCCAGCTATGTACTCTCATTGCGATCATTTTGATATCTTCTATTGTGAAAACAGACACACATTACTTGATCAGAGTTTATCACTTTCTTGTGTCCTCATTATTAATTCTCCTGTCTCATTCTCTCGGGGACCAACTTGTTTTAGCTTCTTTCTTTCTTTTTGTATGCTTGTTGATGTTCTTGCTGTCTGTTTTTATTTTTCTTCCTAGTCTTTTCTCAAAATCATTTCTCTTTAGTAATTGTTTGCTTGTTTCTAGAATTTTCCCAGCCATTGGCATCACCAGTCATCTTCGTGATGTTCTTTGCTTTTTCTTTCAATCTGGTACCGTCTTTGCCTTAGCTTTTTTTAAAAAAATTATTCTTTCATGAAATGTGGGCATTACTGGCTGTGCTAGCATTTATTGCCAACCCAGAGGAAGTGTTGGTGAGCTGCCTTCTTGTATTGCTACAGTCCATTTAATGTAGGCAGACCCACAATGCTGTTAGGGAGAGAATTCCAGGACTTTGACTGAGCAGCACTGAAGGCAAGGTGCTTTATTTCCAAATCGTGATGGTGAGTGGCTTGAAAGGAGCTTACAGATCATGTTCCTGCATAGCAGCTGCCCTTGTACTTCTAAATGCTAGTGGTCATGAGTTTGGAAGGTGCTGTCTAAGGAGCCTTGGTGAATTTCTGCAGTGCATCACGTAGATGATACAGACTGATGCCACTTAGCAATGGTAATGGAGTGAGTAAATGATTATGGATGTGGTGCCAGTCAAGCAGGCTGCATGTCCTGGATGGTGACAAGCTTTTTGAATTTAATTGGAGCTGCACTAATCCAAGCAAATGGAGACTATTCCATCACACTCCAGACTTGTGCCTTGTCGACGACGGATATGCTTTGAGGAAGCAGGAACTGAGTTATTTGCTGCAGGATTCTTAGCCTCTGATCTGCTTTTTATTGGCACATTATTCATGTGGCTGGACCAGTTCAGTGTCTGGTCAATGGTAACCTCCTGGATATTGATACCATTGAATGTCAAGGGACGACAGTTAGATTTTGTCTTGAGTTTTGATCATTGCCTAGCATGGATGCTAATGTCTGGATATTGCTGCTTTTGGACATGGATTGCTTCACTATTCATGGTGTCATGAATGGTGCTGTACATTGTGCAGTAATCAGAGAACATCCCTGTTTCTGACCTTACGATGGGCGGAAGGTCATTGATTGAAGCAACTGAAAATAGTGAGGGAACCCAAACTGATCCTAAGTGAATGGGTTATTGCTAATCAAGTGTTGCTTCATAGCTCTGTTGATAACACCTTGTGTCACTTTGCTGATCATCAAGAGCAGACTGATGGGGCAGTAATTGCTTGAATTGGATTTATCCTACTTTTCGTATACAGGACTTAGCTAAATATCTGGATAATTTTCCACACTGTCGGGTAAATGTCATTGTTGTAGATTTACTGGAAAAGCTTGGCTCAGGGATTAGCATATTCTGGAGCACAAAATGTCATTATTATTGCCGGAATGTTGTCAAGGCCCATGGCCTATGCAGTATTCAGTATCTCCAATCATTTCTTGATATCACGTGGAGCGTGTGAATTGGCATCTGTCATGCTGAGAACCTCCTGGAGGAGGAACAATGCACCAGCCACTTTGCAATTCAGGATGAAGATTTTGAATGTTTCGGCTTTATCTTTTGCTTTGATGTGCGGGGCTTCCCTATTATACAAGATGGGGATGTCTGTGAAGCCTACTCCTCCATCATCAATTGGAGATGTGGTAGGACTGTAGAACTAAGATCTGATCCATTGGTTATGAAATCACTTAGATCTGTTTATCACTTGCTGCTTATGCTGTTTGATATGCAAGTTGCCTCATTTTGTAGCTTCTGCAGCTTAACATTTCTCTTTTTGGGCATGCCTAATGCTATTCCTGGCATGCCATTCTTCATTGAACCAGGGTTGATCATCTGGTTTGTTAGTAAAGGTAAACTGGGTGGATATGTTAGTCCATGAGGTTGTTAAGTTATGTTGGAGTAAAATTTGGCTGCTGATAGTCTACAACATTTCTTGGTTGCCCAGTCTGAAACTGGTAGATCTAGTTTAACACAATGGTACTGCCACACAACATAATAGAGAGTATTCTCAATGTGAAAACAGGGCTTTGTTGCTACAAGAACCATATCACCAATCGCAGGCCCACTGTAGCAGCTTCATCCTTTAGGACTCGATCGTCTCAGTGCGTAGTAGTGCTGCCATCATTCAAGTCCCCCAGCTAGAGAATAGAGGGGCACACTACCATTCTCAGTGTTTCCTCCAAATGGTGTTTAATATGGAGGAGTACTGATTCATTGGCAGAAGGGGGTTGGTATGTCGTAGTCAGGTTTCCTTGCCCACATTTGACTTGATGCAAAGAGATGCCATGGTGTGCAGAGTCAATTTGGAGGACTTCTGCAGCAATGCCACTGAAACTTCACCTTTGCTGGTGAAACAAGGCATACATAGGGATGGTATGGGATATTGTGTTGAAGGTATAATTCTGTGAATTAGAATTAGAACAGTGGTATATGAGCACAGCGAAAAGTGGATAAAGTTACTATTTTCGTTGCCATCTTGAGTATAAATAAGAAAAAAGAAAAAAAATGAAGGTAAAAGATCAGCATTAGTCTTTCTAAAGCGGGGAGTCTGCACTAGGCATCACCTCGAGGCTGGTAGTCCATCGTGTCCGTCCCACTGAGCTTCTTTGAAATTGGGAGTGTCTGGCTCCGCTGACACTGCCCCCTCACCGACGCCTGGAGTCCCTGCTCCAGGCGTACCACAGCCACAGTATGGCCAAGTCAGGCTGTTGGTTGACTACTCTGTGAGACAGTTCATCCAATTTTTGCACTAGTCCCCACATGTTAGCAAGAAGGTGTTAGCACGTCATTTCTGGTGCCTTGGTGGTTGTCTCGTTTCATTGCTTTCTTCCTTCCTAATAGTTGGTGCTACTGAATGCCTTTTAGGCCATTTGAGAAGGCAGTTAAGACTGGTCTGGAGCCACATGTATATCATCATTAATTCTTTTAATTCTAGATTTTTGTTGAAAGGTACATCTGACTGAGAGTTGTGTATGGAATCTGACAGCGCAAAGGAAGGCCATTCAGCCTTATGAGCTGTGCCGGCTCTTCAAAAGAGCTTTTTAATGTGTGCAACTTGCCTGCTCTTTCCCCATCACCCTGTGAATATTTCCCTTTTTATTTCAAAAAATTAAGGCTTTCTCCATCTCCCTTCCCCTTTCAAGGCACTCCTTAAAACTCTATACCATGTCTTGTTGACCAATCAGCACTCACCTGTCATACAGTACACAAGTTATGTTCCCTTTTGCATTGATGTTCTGGCATACTGTCCTGATGAGTACAAGATGGAAAGCTTTGACAAAATATGTCTTTTCTCAGTGATATGCATGTTCTGTACTATTTGTATTCCTTTCTCAAGCAATTATTTAATTGAAATTTTGAAAACTAGCATCGAATCTGCTTCTGCCATCCCTTCAGGCAGTGCATTTCAGACCAAAACAGTGCCTTGCATTAAAACGAAAATTCTTCATCTCTATTCTCATTCTTCTGTCAATTAGCTTTAATCTGCACCCTTCTGATAGCGGAAACATTTTTTGCCCTATTTTGTTGATCAAAGACCTTCGTGATTTTAACACCACCTTCTGTCCTTGACTTTCTCTGCTTTAAGGAGGATGAGATCAAGGGATATGGGGACAGCACAGGAAAATGGCATTGAGATAGATAATCTGCCATGATCAAAGTGAATGGCATAACAGGCTGAATTTTCCTATGTTGTTCTCTAATCTCTCCACGTAACTAAAATCCCTTGTTCTGTATCATAGAATCCCTACAGTGTTGCAGCAGGCCATTCAGCCCAGTGAGTCCACTCCAACCCTCCGAAGAACATCCTACCCAGCCCCCTGCGCTTCCCATGTCTAATCCACCTAGTCTGCACATCACAGAATGCTATGGGGAAATTTAGCATGGCCAGGTCATGTAACCTGCACATCTTTGGGCTGTGGGAGGAAACCGGAGCACCCGGAGGAAACCCACATGGATACGGGAGAATGTGCAAACTCCACACAAACAGGACAGCGCGGAGACTCGGTGGTTAGCACTGTTGCCTCACAGTGCCAGGGACCTGGGTTTGATTCCACCCTAGGGTGATTGTCTGTGTGGAGATTGCATGTGCCCCTGTGTTTGCGTGGGTTTCCTCCCACAGTCCAAAGATGTGCACGTAAGCTGGTTTGGCCATGCTAAATTGCCCATGGTGACCAGGGATGTGCGGGCTAGGAGGGTTAGCCATGGGAAATGCAGGGTTACGAGGGTAGGGTAGTAGGGTGGATCTGGGTGTGATGCTCTTCGCATGGTTGGTGCTGATTTGATGGGCCGCATGGCTGGCTTCGACACTGAGGATTCCAGGATTCCACATTACTCTGGATCATTAGTTCAGCGAAATTGTCATGAGACCATTGCCTCCTCTAATTTGCCACATTCATTCTTTTCGTAAAGTGTTTGAATCACAATGGAATTTATTTCTGTAGAGGATTGTGAAATGTAATTTTTATGCAATGTATTGGGTTGGCATCCTTTTGTCTGCAAAAGATGGTGGGAATGCAGCCTCAGAACTTTGATAGGGTGAGATGAGATCATCTGCTGCTGAAGAAGCTAATTTGGAGAGGCAAAGTCTAAAACAAGTACCATGTATGAAGTTGACCTTCCTCCATCCCGTGTACATGTTGAAGTCTTCAACGTGCCTTTGCTTGATTAGTGCTTGCATGCTTGACATTTTTGCCACAGAAAGGACTGCTTTGTTGATGATTTGTCTTTCCATGTGCTGACAACAGTCAGGACACAGGAAATAGAATGCATTGAACTTTTGGTAGGAGTAAGTTGTCCAGGCTTTGCTGCCATATAGCAGTGTGCTCAGGCTTTAGGTCTTGTGAATAAGAATCCTAGTCCTGTTTTGTTCTTTATATTCTTGCATGGGATACAGGTGTTGTCAGGAGGGCCAGCATTTGTTACTTGTCCCAAATTTCCTTTGAGAAACTAAGTGACTTCCTGAGCTATTTCAGAGGTGGCAAGCAACCACATTGTTGGCTGACTGAAATTGCTAGTGGGCCAAAATGGGTAAGGACCGCAGGTTTCCTTCCCTGCAGGGCACTTATGGACCAGATAGATTTTAACTGCAACCAAAGTTGTCATTATTACCATCATTGACCAGCTTTAAGTTCAATGTTTATTAAGTAATTATCATCTGTTCTCCCTGCTGTCATGCCCTGGGAGCCTCAGGGATCAGTGCTGGGACTGCAATTGTTTACAATTTACACAGATGATTTGGAGTTGGGGACTAAGTGTGGTGTGTCAACATTTGCAGGTGACACTAAGATGAGTGGTAGAGCAAAGTGTGCAGAATACACTGAAAGTCTGCAGAGGGATGTAGATAGTCTAAGTGAGTGGGCAAAGGTCTGGCAGATGGAGTACAATGTTGATAAGTGTGAGGTCATGCATTTTGGTAGGAATAACAGCAAAATGGACTATGTTTTAAATGGTAAAAAATTGCAGCACACTGCTGTGCAGAGGGACTTGGGTGTCCTTGTGCATGAATCGCTAGAAGTAGGATTGCAGGTGCTGCAGGAAATTAAAAAGGCAAATGGAATTTTGTCTGCCATTGCTAGACGGATGGAGTTTAAAAACAGGGAGGCTATGCTGCAGCTGAATAGGGTCCTGGTGAGGCCACAGCTGGAGTACTGTGTGCAGTTTTGGTCTCCTTACTTGAGAAGGGATATACTGGCACTGGAGGGGGTACAGAGGAGATTCACTTGGTTGATTCCAGAGTTGAGAGGGTTGGATTATGAGGAGAGACTGAGATTGTACTCATTGGAATTCAGAAGAGTGAGGGGAGATCTTATAGAAACATAAGATTATGAAGCGAATAGATGAGGTGGAGGCAGGGAGGTTGTTTCTACTAGCAGGTGAAACTAGGACTAGGGGGCCTAGCCTCAAAATAAAGGGAAACAGATGTAGGACTGAGGTCAGGAGGAACATCTTCACCCAAAGGGTTGTGAATCTGTGGAATTCCCTGCCCAGTGAAGCGGTTGAAGCTACCTTGCTGAATGTGTTTAAGGCAAGGCTAGATAAATTTTTGAACAGTAAAGGAATTAAGGGTGATGGTGAGTGAGCGAGTAAGTGGAACTGAGTCTCAAAAAGATCAGCCATAATCTTATTGAATGGCAGGGCAGGCTCGAGGGGCCAGATGGCCTACTCCTGCTCATAGTTCTTATGTTCTTCTGTTCTTTTCCACTGGGTGGGGGAGTCCAAAACTAGAGGGCATAGGTTTAAGGTGAGACGGGAAAGATTTAAAAGGGACCTATGGGGCAACTTTTTCTCGCAGCAGGTGGTGCATGTATAGAATAAGCTGCCAGAGGAAGTGGTGGAGGCTGGTTCAATTACAACATTTAAAAGGATTCTGGATGGGTATATGAAGAGGAAGGGTTTAAAGGGATATAGGCCAAATGTTGGCAAGTGGGATTAGATTTATCTAGGATATCTGATCGGCATGGATGAGTTGGACCAGTCTGATTCCATGATGTATGTCTCTATGACTCTGTGGTGAGCTTCTCTTCCACACATTCCTTGAATGAATTTGATGTTGTAGGCTCGACCAGCATTTATTGCCCACCCTTACTTCCCATGAGAAAGGATGAGCTGCCTTCTGAAACTGATGCAGTCTGTCTCCTGTAGATACACCCACAATGCTATTAGGGAAGAAGTTTAAGGCACATGTTTCTTCCAGTATTAATCTCAAAACTATTAGATGGAGGTCTTGATCTGAATGGTGTCAAGAATATTATCATGAAAGCACCATATGACACAACAAAGCTTGGGAACACAATTGACGTTCTCTAGAGGCCAATCTTATTAAATAGAATGCTGTTTGCTGCTTTTTGCAGTTTTCTCATTGAATTGTTTTGAACTAAAACCACCGTTGTTACTTAAGAGGACTAAAAGTAAACCAAAGAGAAAGCAAAAATGAAAGAAAAAAGATGAGAGAAATCAGATAAATAAGCTTTGAAAACACAAAAATGCTGGAAGTGTGCAGCAGGTCAGGTTGTCCCTCTAGACAGAAGAACAGAATTTAATGTTTCAAATCTGTGATCTTTTATGAGAATGCATAGACTTGAAAAATGAACTTTTTTTTTCCTCTCTAAATGTGCTGTCAGATCAGATGAGTAATACCAGCATGTATTTTTGTAAATTTCAGATTTCCAGCATCTGTAGTACTTGGCTTTTATAGTAAGTGGGTTGTCAAGCTTGAGTTTAAATAAACTACCAGAAAAAGAGACGTTATTGCTAATTCAAACCATAATCCTTCACCCAGATTTCTTTCTTAAGCAAAAAAGGTGTGCAAAAGGACCGAAAGGGAACACCCCTGGCCCAGTGTACTCTGCATTGGCCTCCCCCTCGCACTACCACCCCGCCTACCCAAAGTGTTTGTCATATAAGATGATGATTCTTTGGCAAGTTGGTTTTATTTATCCATTTGTCATTTTGCAGACATTTTGCTTCCTCCAAGGATTCATTGGAATTTGATGATCCAACATTGTTAGACAACATCCTTAGTGAGCATGTAAGTCTTTGAACCAAATAGTGTTATTCACGCTTTAGAAAATTTGTTTAGAAAATAAATATGATAAAGACTTGAGTTTGCAAGATTCCTTATCATAATTCTGAGAAATTATTTAGAACTTTGATTGTTGAAAGATTGATAAATAATTCATTACCCTAAAAGGGGCAGAGAGACCAGGTAAGTTTCTTAGCGGAGCAGCATTGAGTTTCACTTTTGAATTTCTGGAATTTGAAATACTTCTGTGCAGATGAAAAGAAAATTGTTCTCTTGTTAAAATCAAGGCCAGAGATAACACTGTCTTTCCCAACTTCCAATTCTCCCATATGTTAGAAGACTCACACTCGGTAAAAGGAAACAAAATGGATTTCTTTCTGCAGAGTTTCACTTCAGGGGAGAAAGACTTTTTGGCCAGTTATTCATAGCATTTGAAGGCAAAGTAGGAGAAGATTTGAAATGTTCAGTTGACTGACAGTCTGATGGCCCATAAAGATCATTTATCATTTGGGTCCTGAGTAAACGTAGTCTTTCAGGAAATATTAACAAACCCTTCAGAGGGTTTTCGTGTGAGAACAGGTGGACTTGGGGTCCACGCACCACGCTGCATCCATTATAAGGGTTCTTTTCCAGAAACAGGAGAACTGTGCTAGGAAGCTTTCTTTCAGCAAGCTTTATCCCTAAAATCCAAAAAAGTTCCAAGCCTGCAAAACAGTGTTCAAACAGAATAGCTATAAACCCAGTCATAAAAACAGTCCCATATTTTCCCTGAAGTGAGTTCAAAAAAACAAGCCCAGTTGGAATCATGAGGTCAGCAAGAAAGTGCAGTTTGAAAATGTTCCATTGGTCTTTGCATTGACTTTTTTTTTTACATGTCCAATTACTGTCTAAGATCGTTTAAGTTCAAGTACTCAAAAAATTTTAACATGAAACCTTCATAATACTTTTGAGAATACACAATGATTCTATGGGTGTTTTTATATGTATTGTACTTTTTTTTGCGTTTCAAGTTGATGTTTCCACTACTTTGTGTTGTTTCCTATTTTTGCAAATACTCTTATTTGTGTTCCCTTTTAATGACGTGCCATTCCTGTCTGGTCTCAGGCTCCAGCATGATTGTTCCCAAATTAACCACTAGATGGTGTACAAGAATGATTTGAAATAAAATACCCTTCAGTATAATAGGGAGATGTATAGGTTTGCTAGGTCAATTCAATGTTTGCTGCAGGAACAAACAGTCTTTCAATGGCACAACATGTTGGTCTTCATTGGCACACCATGCTCCGTCGTTGTTCTCAACCGGAAGTTAAAATGTTTTCATTGTGCCATAAAATTATTAGCGTCCTTTGGCTGCTGAGTCACCTGACTTAAAGCAGTGTGTATTTGCATAGTGTGAAATCAGAAGAGTATGCTGCAGTGGGTTAGTGGGGCTATAATCAAAAAAGACCTGCTCATAATCAAGTTAAAATTTGTATTGTCTTTTAAAATGGATACATTTTTCAGTACAGTTATAAATGCTACCTTACAGTCAGAGTAGCCAACTGTTTAAGGATCATTCCTCAAACTCTTTTACATTGCTTTTTGTGCTTCAGGGTCAGCTTGCTTTTAATTCCAGTTTGATGTGCTGATGTAATGATCATTACTCACTTAAACATTTTCCTTTATCACTGAAAAATATCTATGCTAAATTTCTTGCTTGAGCCTTGCTAGCTATCCAGTGGCTACAGTGGAGTGTTTTATGCTTGATATTAATATTACAGTTGTCCAACAAACAGAATTTGTTGGAAAAGCTCAGCAGCTCTGGCAGCATCAGTGAAGAAAAATCAGAGTTAACATTTTGGGTCCAATGACCATTCCTCAGAGGTTTATAGCATTCTGAGGAAGAGTCACCGGACCCAAAACATTAACTCTGATTTTTCTTCTCAGATGCTGCCAGACCTGCTAAGTTATTAAATCAGTCAGGTTTAATTTACCACTTGGCTAGAGAATTCAAGCAGAGATCAAAGATTCTGTACTATGATGCAGCTGATTGTGGAAACCCAAGCTAGTAACATAATACTGTGCTGTGCCATAATTATGTTACATGAAATTGTATCTATTTTTCCTCAGGCTCACTAGTTTGAGTTTGAAAGATTTAACAGACTAGATCTAAGTGTGTTTCTGCAATAAGTAGCCGATTCTGTTGTTAAAGTTACAGTTTTGTGTTTTCATGCATTTATTAAAAACCACCACAATTGAAGCCATGTTTTATAAAGTTAGCATCAGTTATCATTCTTGATTTGAAACAATTTGGTCGCATATCATTTGAAATGTTGATATTTGCTCCTTGTTATCTCCTTCACAATACATGCAGGATTAGGAAAATAATGCTGGTGTTCAGGTGCACTTACAGAAGATGCTTTACTTTTTTTATATGCCCTACATATGTTGATTTAGTCAGCTGTATTATATTTGCCTAATTACATATAATGGTGACTTCCTGCATCTGAGAAAATAGTGCTTATTTCAGAGCTTTAATAGGAATTAGATTTGTGAGGTTGAGATTGGGCAACAAAAAGAGAAGTGTGCACTTGGGGAAAGTGCAATTTGATGCGGAAAAATTAGTGTTGAAAGTAAAGGGAAAGTAATAGTTTTGCAACATGGAAGCCAGATTGTTCAGTTGCACTGTTCAGGGTTGCTGAATATGGATTACAAATTTTCAGATTCAGAAGGTGTTAAAGGAAGTGCTGAAGAAGAACAAGAACCTTTTATGACCATATATTGCATAGCAAGGAACATCAGACTATCACAATTAGGCCAAGCAGCATCGTAGGACCAGGAAAGCTGACATTTTGGGCCTGCTCCTATGATGCTGCTTCGCCTGCTGTGTTCATCCAGCTCCACACCATGTTATCTCAGATTCTCCAGCATCTGCAGTACCTACTATCTCTGAGACTATCACAATTGACAGTTTCTTGTGAAGTTCAGATTAGTTCTGATGATAAAAATGGGGCCATCAAAGTATGACTGACACAAGTGGGTCTTAAAGTAAAATATTTACCATGAGGAGATA
Source organism: Ginglymostoma cirratum (assembly GCA_024137785.1). Classification (NCBI taxonomy): domain Eukaryota; kingdom Metazoa; phylum Chordata; class Chondrichthyes; order Orectolobiformes; family Ginglymostomatidae; genus Ginglymostoma; species Ginglymostoma cirratum. The sequence goes on along the minus strand of JAHRHZ010000264.1, from coordinate 29,394,068 downwards.
ATCAGTGGAAAAATGTGGCTATTATAAGGAAAGCGGGGAAGGCCACTGAAAAATATAACAACTGGTTTAATGTACAGGATGAAGATGTTAGGGCCATGGCAAGTGACTATGAAGTACAAAAATGGAAGTGTAAGCAGTGTTATCTTGGTGGTTACAAAAAAATTACAAGGCCAGCAACTTTCTAAAAGCTGCCAAACAGCATTCAGCGAGGGGACAGGTTGCAAATGCATGGAAAAGGTATCTCCTGATAGGTCTTACGAGGCCTAACAAACTTTCGGTACAAATTTTTCAAGAAAAACTGGAGAAGCAAGTTATAAGATTCACTTATGGCAGGAAAAGCACTTCTGAAGATTTTCTTGGCTGGGGTAGTAAGAAATATTTGAGAACATGGGTCAGTTGCCAATTAAAACTATATTTTTGCAGGGAAGTCAGCTGAAAAGGAAGTGTTTCTTCACCCTAGAGATAAAAGGTACTGCAGATGCTGGAGAATCCGAGATAACAAGCATGGGGCTGGATGAACACAGCAGGTCAAGCAGCATCATAGGAGCAGGAAAACTTGACGTTTCGGGCCTGACGTTTCGGATTTTCTGATGAAGGGTTTAGGCCCAAAACGTCAAGTTTTCCTGCTCCTATGATGCTGCTTGACCTGCTGTGTTCATCCAGCCCCATGCTTGTTTCTTCACCCTTATCTCTGAGGTTAAATAAATGCATATATGGCCGAGGTGATGCATCTAGAGCTAGGTTGTTCTCAGTAAGGTCTGTCTTAGGTTGTGAGAGAAAAGGTCCCCTTTAAAGATCAACATGGCCTTCTATGTGTGGAACATCAAGAGATGGGTGAGATAAATGAATATTTCATGTCATTATTTACTGTGGGGAAGGAAATTGAAGGTAAGGAACTTGGGGAAATAAATAGTGATGTCTTGAAAAGAGTCCATATTACAGAGGAGGAAGTGCTGGAGGTCTTAAAACACATAAAGGTAGATAAATCTCTAGGACCTGATCATGTGTTTCCCAGAACTTTGTGGGAAGCGAGGGAGGAGATTGCTGGGTCCCTTGCTGAGATATTTGTCATCAACAGCCACAGGTGAGGTGCTGGAAGAGTGGAGATTAAATAATGGCCCCACATTAATCAAGAAAGGCTGTAAGGAAAAGCCAGGCAACTGTAGCTCAGTGAGCCTTAAATTAGTGGTGGGTAAGTTGTTAGAGGGGATTCTGAGGGACAGGATTTACATGCATTTGAAAATGAAAGGACTGATTAGGGATAGTCAGTGTGGCTTTGTGCATGTGAAATCGTGTCTCACTAACTTGATTGAGTTTTTCTTGAAGAGGTGACAAAGAAGATTGAAGGTAGAGTGGTAGACGTTGTTCAAATGGACTTCAGCAAAGCATTTGACAAGGTTCCACATGGTAAATTGGTTAGTAAAGTTAGATCACGTGGAATCCAGGGACAGCTAACAAATTGGATACAAAATTAGCTTGAAGATAGGAGACAGAGGGTGGTGGTAAAGGATTGCTTTTCAGACTTGGAGGCCTGTGATCAGCGGTATCACTGATCAGCAGGCTCAGTGCTGGATCCACTGCTTATTATCATCTGTATAAATGATTTGGTTGTGAATATAGGAGGTATGGTCAGTAAGTTTGCATATGACACTAAAATAGATAGTGTAGTGGACGACGAAGAAGGTTATCTCAGAGTACAATGGACCTTGATCAGATGGGCTGGTGTGCTGAGGTGTTTAATTTTAGATAAATGTGAGATGTTGCATTTTGTTAAAGCAAATCAGGGCAGGACTTATACAGTTAGTGGTAGGGCTCTGAGGAGTGTTGCTGAACGAAGAGACCTAGGGGTGCAGGTGTATAGTTCCTTGAAAGTGTATCGCAGGTAGACAGGGTGGTGAAGAAGTCATTTGGCATAGTTGCTTTCATTGGTCAGAACATTGAATATAGGAATTGGGATGTCATGTTGTGGCTGTACAGGTCACTGGTGAGGCTGCTTTCAGAATATTGCGTACAATTCTAGTTGCACTTCTATTGGAAAGATGTTGTTTAACGTGAGAGGGTGCAGAATAGATGAACAAGGATGTTGCCGGGACTGGCAGGCTGGTGGGTTTGACTTATAGGGAGAGGCTGAATAGGCTAGGGCTTTTTCCCCAGAGCATTTGGCGATTGATGGGTGACCTTTTATAGAGGTTTTTAAAATCATGAGGGACATGGATCGGGTGAATAGAAAAAGTCTTCAGGGAAGTCCAAAACTAGAGGATATAGGTTTAAGGTGACAGGGGAAAGATTTAAAAGGGACCTGAGGTGTAACTTTTTCACACAGAGGGTGAAGTTTGTACAGAACAAACTGCCAGAGTAAGTGGTGGAGGTGAGTACAATTGGAACATTTAAAAGGTATCTGTATGGATAAATAAAAATGAAGGGTTCAGAGGGATATTGGCCAAATGCTGGCAGATGAGATTAAAGTCAGTTTCTGATGTCTGGTTGACATGGACGAGTTCGACCAAAGCTGGTTCCCTGCTGTATGATTCTATGACTCTATTAAAATTGGGTAGTTGCCAGCTGAATGCAGCTCCTGCCATGTTTAACTGCCACTAAGACAGCTTTCGGGTATCTTTATGAAAGTAGTTTTTTGTGGTTGGGAGCAATGAATTTGAAAGCATTATAAATGGGCTTGAAGCAGAATTTATAATTGGAAGTCAAACTTCTGGGACTTTTAAGTACATTGGATTGGAAATTAAGCAGAATGGATTGGGTGACACTCTGCATCAATTATCTTATTTGGAAAAACAAAAAGTTCATTGCATTTAGTAATAGTAGAGTGCTATGATGTCAGCTGATTATACTACTGGACCAGTCAAAATCCAGAATGAAACCTGGCTTAACAGTTTTATTTTTTAGTTTAGTTGATTAATATGGTGATCAGTTATTGAAAAATATTTACATGAAGCTGAAACATTTCTTTAACAATAGAACAAAAGTTCATCATGCAAAAGAGAAAATAAACAAAGTAAACAAACAAAATATAGAAGACAGGGTGATCTGAAACACAGCAATACAAATTTTCATCCTGCTTTCTGGTACTATCTGTTGCAGAGTCTCAAATCCAGAAAAATTACACTCCTATCTCAACTCTGAAGTTTCTACCTAATCAATTGGTTACATATGGGGAACACGTAATTGGCAGGGTTGAAGTTTTGTTATAAGAATTGGAATAAAACTGCAACTAGAAAAGTGCATGCCTGGAGTAGTTCTAACCAACCTTTCACTTCTGGTGTCTGTCAAGGTTCACTCACTATTGAATTGTTCTATATCACTTGACATTATGAGCCAAAATTCAGTTTTCAAAAATGGTAAGGATTAAACAAAATACAGCAGCAAAACACCGTTCAAGACACAACTGCAAATGGGTTTGTCAAACTCCTTCAATCCTTTTAAAGATAAAATAATTTGCTAGTCTTTTGAAACTCATTTTGGACTTCCGGCAAAAACAGAAGTGATCAAGAAGACGTAACATTTAATTACAGTGTTACCTTAATGGCTTTGACAGAAGTGTTTAGCTGTTTTGATTAAGTTTGCCCCGTTTAAATATATCACACATTAATAGCTTTCTTGCTGTTTTTGTTTGCTTCTATTTTTCAGTTAATAATTTAGCTATTACATCAGAATAATTCTGTACCTGTTGTGTGTGACTTCCATTTTTCTAAATTGCATGCTGCAGTCAGTTTCCTGGATAGCTTGCTTCGATCAGTAAATTAAAAATATCGATCAAACCATTTTGTAAAGTTTTAGCACTTACTATTGTTTTTGACTGAACTGAGTTTTGAACACCAGTTTGCAGAACTGCATGTAAACAAGACGGAAGTCTATCAAACCTCTCCTGAAGTGAAGGGAATGTGTTTAAGATCAAATTTTCTTTTTTCTGAATTAATAGTTGAAATGAATTTGTTGACGCGACCAAGTTGTGTCTCAAATGGAAGGATTGTTACTGTTGTAAATCTAGAATGAACACAGAATAGAAAATGCGGAGCAGATACAACTATTGAAATTCTTGTTCCTGTTGTGCATATGATCTGTTGCTTGACAAGCTCATAAACTGTGAGTTTGTACATTTGTTCGTCAAATTTAGTGTTGTTGACATTTTCTGCTTTTGAATTCAAGACACCAGTATAACTGTAGTCAGGTTTCAATCTGCCTCAAAGAGAAAGGGAACTTAGCAACACAGACCATCTCACACCTTGAGCCTGTTCCTGACATTCAGTAAAATCATGGCAGAGCTGTGACCTAATTCCACGTGCTTGCCTTTGCCCCACACAAATTTTTTTTATCCAAATGAATTATACAATTAATTTAAAAATCATCCCTCCTTTTAATCCATTAAGGGGATGTGGGCTTCACTGTCTGGGCCAGCATTTATTGTCCATTTCTACTTGCCCTTGAAAAGATATTGGTTAACTGCCTATGACCCTTTTGGTACAGATACACCCACGCTGACATTAGGGAGGGAATTCTAGGATTTTGACTGAGAGGCAGTAAAGAAATAGCGATATATTTCAATGCTGAGAATTAATCCAGCATGAATTGTTATCCACGAATTTCAGATTAGTCTAAATCTAATTTTTTAAGGCTGTACCACCTAATCGAAATTCCCCAACTATTGGAAATAGTTCAGGATAAGGGAACCTATCTGTTCTTAATATCTTGGCATTTCCAACACCACTGCTCTTAATTTTCTGAATATCGGGGGAACAACCCAAATTTGTTTGATCACTCCTTGTAACTTTTGGAGTTCAGTTATCATTCACACCATTCAGTGCCAATATATTCTTCGTAAGATGTGACGCCCAGAACCAAGGCTTTGTATAGCCACACCATGATATTTGCCTCTATGTCAAATTCTTAAAACGGCCAACATTCCATTAGCCTTTTTTGATTATTTGCTGTACCCATTCATCAATTTTTACAGATCTGTGTCATTGGAGTTTCTCTGTTTTCCAAGTTTCATTATTTAGAAAATATTGTATAATTTTTAGGTCAAAAGTGGATGACCACATATTGTCTGCATTGAAATTCACTTGCTACAGTTTTGCCCGTTGATTTAATCTATCAGTATTACTTTGTAATTTTATGTAGGTTACAATACCTTCTCTCTGTTGCTGGCAAATTTGGATATATGGCCTTTCTATCCAATCATTTGATTCATTTATGAATATAGTGAATAATTGAGGCAGCAATACAGATCTTTGCTCGACCCTCCAGCATGAAATTTCCCAACTTAAGCTACCCACTCAGTCGTAAAAATCTGATCATACAAGCCACAACCTGATTCTGTCTCCTTCCATTCAGTCTATTTTCTAATCAATTCCACAGCTTCAATGTTAACAAACAGCAAATATCAGCATTTAATTGCAAATAATCAGTGGCATTCCCTTGTCCACTACTGTAGCCACCTCTTCAAAAAAAAAATCATTTAAAAAATTTGTCTTGGAGAATGCAGTCTTGTGCAGTACTTGGGTTTGATATTGTGTACTACTTTGCAAAGAGCTTGGGGAGTGCCAGTGGATCTCGGGTACTGGAAATTTATCCAGAGTTGATATTAAGGGTGTGAGAGTGCGGTTGCTTCTGCCTGTGCTACCAAAGAAAGAGGAACTATAGCGTGAATTCATGAAGATCCTTCATGGCACTTTAACTGCATTATGCTGTATCGTAAACGTGTGCATTGTTGATTCTCTAAACAATATGGAATTTGAATATATAAGTGATCAAGTAAATAAATTTGAGGATATAAGACCATAAAAAGGAACAATAGAAAGTTCTTGAGTTAATAACATACAATGATTATGTGTGCTTTATTTTAGCCAACATCTGGTGAGATCCGGGAGTTTCTCATTATGATGGCAATTTGCCACACGGTTGTTCCTGAGAGAGATGGCAATGACATTAATTACCAAGCTTCGTCACCAGGTGAGATAACTGGAATATGATTGTGAGAAACTGGAAATAATGATTGTGGAATAGGAATCAATAGTTGCAATCATCAACAGCAGCTCCTTCAATAATTTTGGTTTACTTCAATGTAACTTAGAGATACAAAACAGACAAAATCCTGAAGAATTTCTTCAGTGAGTAATCCTTTTACAATATTAATTCAGAGCTGTATTGTGTGCATCATTTGCTTCAATTGTGTTCTTTGTATCTCTCACACAAAAACACAGATGTTTCTCAAAGGTCTTGACAGTGTGGACTCTAATTATTTATATTTTCCTAATTAAGAAGCAAAATTCTCTTTATCCTGTTTCTTTTGTCGCTCTGGTAATTTGGTGAATGGGAGGTTCAGGCCAGTGTTCCATGGTTGCCCAAAAATCTCAAAGTCATTGGATAAACTCACAATGGTGTTGTGGGTAGGTGTGTTGTTTTATTTGGGTAACAGTAGCATTAGTTTTAAGTTGTGCTTGATTAAGTTCTGGTCCTCTCTGTTATCATTTAGCTGTAAGCTATTAATGGCAGGCTATTCCTCTATTTTATATGCCAGAATCACCACAGTAGTTATTTATACTCCAAATTGAGCAACGGGATGAGATACATCGTGGGCAGAAATTGCTGATAAAGACTTAATCCATCAGATGCAGGAACTTTATCTTTGTGTTCCCATTGCATATTTAGTATATTTAAACTAAAATGTTTTTGATATTTATAGTAATTTGTAACTAATGAGCTTAAATCACTCCAATTGTATTCAGGGTGCCACTCGACCCTCTGAGGTATTCAGTCTTAAATAGAATATTTGTCTGTCCAGAGATAAAAGGTACTGCAGATGCTGGAGAATCCGAGATAACAAGCATGGGGCTGGATGAACACAGCAGGTCAAGCAGCATCATAGGAGCAGGAAAACTTGACGTTTCGGGCCTAAACCCTTCATCAGATGAAGGGTTTAGGCCCGAAACGTCATATTTGTCTGTCCAAATGTTTTTTGCACATATTTGGGCAGATGGCAGTCAGTCGTTAGGCAGCTAGATTTGTTCAATTTGTAATATTTATGATCAAGAATATTGACTTTACAGAACACAGTTTCTCTGGTAAATATTATATTACAAACCAAAGGATGAGGGTGTAATACATCAATTCCATAAAACGAGTTCTCCCAATTGCAATTTATTTTCTTTTCAACACAAACAGTATGGTGGGATATAAATAGGGAACACTAAAGTATGCTTTTCTCCTTGTCTCTCATGTTTACAGTATTTCCTCTCTCATTTTTGGATGTACTTCTTTTGGTTTATAACACAGCCATGCATCTACTGTGTTAGATAATTTCCATAATTAAATGTGACACATTTGTCACATAATGTGTGCGTCTTCCTAAGATGTAATATTTTGAAAGTCTTATTTGTAACCATTGCAGAGTGAACTGAATGTGGTAGATATGGACCGCTAGAAGTGGGATAAATAATGTAAAATGAGTACAATGTAAACATGAAATGGTACAGAAAAATAAAGTTGGTATTGAAGTGATACTAGATTTATTCAATACCAGTGATACTGTCATTTTGATCCACAGATTAATGCAAAATGGAGGACTATCTAGCCAATCTTCTCGATTATCTGATTTGTCATTTACATTAATTCATGAGGTTAATGCAATATAAATACAACTAATTGTTTAATGTACCTTCATTATAGAAAATAATCTCAAGTGCTTTGGAGGGAAAATTGATTTGGAGCAATAGTTTTGAGTTAGGAGAGAAGGCAGAAAATATGGAAAATGAGAAACTCAACAGGTCTGGCAGCATTTGTTCAAAAAAAAGTTAATGTTTCGCGTTTAATTTTGAGTTCTTATGAAAGTCACTGGACTTGAAATGTTAACTGTTTTTCTCTCAACAGATGCTGCCGGATGTATTGTGTTTCTCCAGTATCCTCTGTTTTTGTTTCAGATTTCCGGTATCCTAAGTTCTTTGTGTTTATTTTGGATGATTCGACATTTTGAACCAATTGAGAGTTGTTAGAAGTTGGAGGCCAATAAGCAACACATTGGAGAAATCAAGGATTGTGAGTTGCACAGTGTAGTGAGTAAAGAGTGAAATAAAATGACTTCTGCACTGCAGTATCAGAGATAAAAGGTACTGCAGATGCTGGAGAATCCGAGACAACAAGCATGGGGCTGGATGAACACAGCAGGCCAAGCAGCATCATAGGAGCAGGAAAGCTTGACGTTTCGGGCCT
>JAHRHZ010000264.1:29348754-29385448 GCA_024137785.1 Ginglymostoma cirratum | reverse complement strand
CCCTTCATCAGAAAATCATTTTCTGATGAAGGGTTTAGGCCCGAAACGTCAAGCTTTCCTGCTCCTATGATGCTGCTTGGCCTGCTGTGTTCATCCAGCCCCATGCTTGTTGTCTCTGCACTGCAGTATGTTGTGGCTGTGTTGAGCAAGGCATCAACCAATTTTGGCAAAACGAGGTCCATGAGCAGCAATGAAATAAGTTAACAGATTTTTTTGTCCATCGGTGGCCTTTAAGTAATAAGTATTTGCCAAAGCCTCAGAAAAGAAAATGGTCCAACTATCAATATGAGTGCTGTGGGAACCTTTGCATCTGTCTGAAAGAGAAAACAGACAAGACCTCTGGAGAAAGGCAGCAACATGTAACTTTCCGTTTTGGTGGTCAGCATTGCTACAGTAAACTAATTAAAGTCTAGAGAAGGGTGAAGGTGAAGTCAGGGAAATGCAGTCAATATTGTATCAGTGCATGGATACAGAGGAAAGCTCAATAGTTGCTTCTCTGTTATTGATCATAGTGGTAGTCCTACCTGCTTATTTGCACAACTGCTGACAGATATGCTTTTTGCAGATGAAAACTCATTGGTTAAAGCCGCAAAGCAGTTTGGATTCATCTTCACTGGAAGAACACCTGATTCTGTCATTATAGAAGCTGTAAGTAAGCATGTTAATTGTCTTCTATGAAGGTCAGATAGCTGACATCATTTGGAGTTTAATGTTGCATTTGCATTGAACGTTTTGGGGTGGGATGGGTATTTGGTCATATGTTTCCTAATTACTTACTGGGGTGCATAATTTCCAGGATTGAAATATTTGTGTATATTCAAGATTTGCTATTTGTTGGAGAACTGAGAAACTATATTTTCTATTTTTCTGGAATTATCTATGTGAAATGTTATATGTTTTGGTCTGTGTTTTGTATGCTGAAATTGCTACTATTTTCTGAGAACTATTAATATATATCTGAGAAGTTAAAATTGCAAGCCAGGCGGAAATAATTTGCTCTTATTTCTCTTTTGGTAGATGGGAGAAGAGCAGACCTATGAGCTGCTTAATGTTCTGGAATTTTCCAGGTAAGTGTTTTTATCATTTAATCTATCACATTGCAGTTACATTGAAGTAATTGCATTGGGCAAAAATTGCATTTATAACACGCCTGATAGTGGTGTTATATATGCCAAAAACCTTCGCACAAGGTTTTTGGATGCAGTAATGATTGCACGGGGTCGGGGATGGAAATCTACAAATTGGACCAAAGCAGAAGATATTTGTTGAGATTTGAATTAAATTGTTAGTTAAGAAACTAGAAAATGTGACTCTGTAGCAGATGCGCTAATTTTGTTGTAACTTTTAAAGGTCCCTTTTTTAAAAAAATTAACATTTTTCAACTGTATGGCCAGTTGTTTTATGAAATCTGAGACCTGATCTTCCAATTGAAAGATAATCTTTGTTGACGTATATTGGTATTGTGACTTGTTATACCTTGCAGCAGATAATAGCTGACTCTGAAAGATTGGCCTGGAAGTTGAAATTTCCTTTTGGCATTTACCTGTTTTATAGAACCTGAAGACCTCCCCAATTCCGAGTTAGAGTCGGAGACTTTGGAGAGTTTCAACTTACTTACCTTAATTTTTAGCCCAGAGACATTCGAGGAATTAAAACCTGCTCATTGCTAGCTATAAATTTCTTAACTGATCACTGACTCCCTTGCACCTAAACACCCGGCCCCAGTGACTTCGCACCTGACCCCCTCCCAATCTGCTGCAATCACTCCCCTCTCCATCCACAACTGAAACCATCCCGGATACCCATCACTCTGACTTGCCCCCACCTGACAAGATTTCCCCTTCATGCCCATGACTGCATTCATTTTCATCTCAATGGTCCCAGTTTTGCCCCAAGCCCTTTTAAGTGACGGCTGTACCCTCTTCCCATCGAGCGCTCCGCCCCTCCACCAACCTGCCACTGCACTCTTGCCTAATTGTCAGTTGCTGTCAATGTGGCTAAAAGGTCCTTCAAACCACAAAATATGACGGTGCGACAAGGTTGTAGTTTCAGTGCTGCTTCTGTCCGCTGCTACCTACATGGATTTCAGGACTGCGCCACTTCAGCGGGATGGCTGTTGGCCGGGTTGTCTTCCCAGAAGATATCTTCAAAGGTAATTGGCCAACTTCTATACTGAAAATCAGGGTACAATCTAGATTGGAATAATCAAACCCTGATTTTGATCTCGAATGATCTTTTGTAATAGTGAGCATTTAGAAGGAAACCAGGAACACCACAATTCTATATTCCTGTATACATCCCTAACTTCCATATTCAATGCAGAAACTGCAGAATTTCTGTGCCTACTTTTTATTGTGTTTCCCTTTTTGTTGTATTTTTGAGGATCAACATCAATGGTGTGCTCTGTCCTAATGAAAAATCCATTGTGAAAAACTAATAGTTGTATTTGTAGCAGTTCCACCTTCAGGTGGTAATCCAAAATAATGAGTGAGTTTGCCTAATCGGAGTCATCATGATGGGAACATATAGTATCATGTGGCTCATTTTTTGTCAATAATAGTATTGTGTTTTTTTTCTGTCCAAAAGTACTAGGAAACGAATGTCAGTGATTGTTAAGATTCCATCAGGAAAGATTCGGCTGTACTGCAAAGGAGCAGTAAGTATTCTGCATAACATTTTCAACCATGCAAAATGGTACACATTTGTAATACTGTACACAACTCTGACCTGTTACTTGTTTTTTAAATGTGAATCTTTACTGGAACACAGTATATTCACTGAGAATTCGGAGCATTTGTGTATGATGTACATACTGTACATATGAGTACATATGAATTAAATTGGTTTAATTTTTATTGCGTTCCGTCCTGATGCACAAATTCTACAAAGCTCAAGGTGTTGTCCTGTGTGCTAAGATAGTTAATGTAAACTGGGATGTCATTTAAGCATATTTGTGCTCCAGAGCTAGTTGCTTCCTTTGTTAAACTGTTCCAGTATAGCTACAACATTGACAGCTACCTGACAATGTGAAACATTATCCAGGTTTGCCCTGTCTTCAAATGAAAACAAAATAAATCCAATCCAGCTATCAATTGCCCCGTAAGTCCCCTTTCAGTCATCATCAGGTGATAAAGGTATCACTGAAAGTGCTGTCAAGTGGCACCTGCAAGAACCTGCTCGCTGATGCACAGCTTGAATTTCACCAGAGTCACTTGGTTCGCGACGTCAGTCCAGCCTTGGTCCAAACGAAGGAGACAGATGGGCAAAGAAGTTGAGTTGAAGCGGGAGTAGTATCAAGGAACCTGGCAACATTGAAGTCAGTGGAAATCAGGGAAAGTCTCCACATCTAACACAAAGGGAGATAGTTGTAATTGTTGGAGGCCAATCATTGAAGCCTCAGGCCATCACAGGAATTCCTCAGGGTAATGTCTGAGACTCGACTTTCTTGAGCTGCTTCATCAATGAGTGACCTTTGATCACAGGATCAGAAGTGGGGATGATCACTGATCTTTGCACAAAGTTCAGCACGATTCATGACTCCTCAGATACTGAAACAATCAGTATCCTTGTCAAGACCCAGGATATCATCCAACTTTGGGCTGATTAGTACACAGATGCCAGGAAATGACCATATGGAAAAACGGGGATAATAGGTACTGCAGATGCTGGAGAATCCGAGATAACAAGCTGTGGAGCTGGATGAACACAGCAGGCCAAGCAGCATCATAGGAGCAGGAAAGCTTGATGTTTCGGGCCTAGACCCTTCTGATGAAGTTAAAGTATCACTGTTCCATTTCTACCAATCAAGAACAATATAGAAATTCCTTGTTGTACAACATTTCCAGTATCCCATTAGCTCTTTTCTTAATATTTGCATTCTGATGATTAGAAAAGTACAAATCCTGAGCCTATGTGTTTTTCATCTGCCATGGTAAATGGTTTTCTGTTACATGCCGCTATGTGAGAAAATAATTACTTTTTCAGAGCAGATTCTCTTGCATTCCTACAGAATTTAGAAAAAAAAATTAAAAACTGAAATCGTGACTGTTTTTCTTTTTAACAGGATGATGTCATTTTTCAAAGACTATCTGACTCCTCAAAACACAGGGGTCAGACATTAAATCACCTTGAACAGTTTGCTACAGAAGGTAAGAAAACTCCGAACTGATGTGCTTTACGTGACATAACAGAGCATTTAACTACACCCAGACATTGAATAAAATATTGGCAAGTTTACTCTGACCAGCAATTCAAGGCGGTTCTTTTTATTGCCCAAAATCACGAGTCAGTATTTACAATCGCAGCAGTGGCGACATTACCAGATGGTTCATACACTGGCAATAAACAAATATCTAGAAGATTAAATGATCCTTGGACAATTGTTCAATAATGAAAATCAGGGAAAGCAGCCTTGAGGACAATATTAAGTATATTTTGTTGACACCCATGAGTTAACTGCATTTGGAACACTTGCCGATTAAACAGCTTTACTAGACATGGTATCCTCATTCCTTATGTTGCGAGAAGAAAGGTTTGTTTATTTATTTATTTATGAGTTGTTGTTTTTATAATGGAAAGATGGTGTGAGATCGTGCCTTGAACCACTGTGGTCCATGTTGTGTAAGTATACCTTCAGTGACGTGAGGGAATTCCAGGATTTTGAGGCAAGTGACAGTGAAGATTCAGTGCTCATGTTGTTCCCAAGTTATGATGGTATTCCCATGTTTCTGTAAACTATGCCATTGTAGGTAGTTGTGGAAATGAGTTCAGAATCTGCCATGGATGATGCCTGGGTAGGTTGCTATCAAACATTGTGATATAAAAATGCAGTAGCTGAACCTTGCTCCCTTACTCTGACATTTTGTGAGTTTAATGTATAACAACAGTGACGCACTTCAGATATACATCATTAGCTGTGAAACGCTTTGAGATGTCTGATGGTTGTGAAAAGTGCATTATAAAATGAAATTTTGTTTTAAACAATCTCTGGAGACTGGGCTTAACACTATGGAGGTAAGCCCTTCGAAGGAGGCCTATATATCTGGAATTATCTTCAATATGTAATACAAAAATGAATTTACCTGAGCAGGTAATATGCAGTGCTGTTTAGAAAAGCAGTCAGTCTAATTCCTTTTCCTCAGATGTATATGCTTTTAACCGGTTAACATGGTGTGCTAGGAAGTAACGAGGAGAGAGAAACTGCCAAATGCTGCATTCCCAGTCAACACATTTAATCATCGCGGGCAGAACTTCATGGGGGCAACGTAAATCCTTGCGTTACCGCTTTTCTGAAAGGCCCAGTAAATCATGTGACACTTATGCACATGACAGACAATGGCAGGCTTTCCATCAGGATTGAGGACCCTGGGAATTGGAGTCCTGCCCTCTGAATCGCCAGCCAATCATGGTCCAACAGCTCTTCTACATCCAGCATCTCCACAGGGAAGATAGTGGCAAACAGCGTACTTGGGGGCCACATTGTGGAGAAATCCAGATTGTGTGTGTGATCAAGATGGGGAGTCATCAGCGAGGGTGAATGCTTCCCCCTCAGCAGCCCCCCTTTCCCAAAGTCAACTTCTTGATTGGACATTGGGTGCCTTGAATAAGATACCCGGGCAGGGAGCCACAAACTCCCTGCTTGACCTGCTGTGTTCATCCAGCCCCACGCTTGTTATCTCGGATTCTCCAGCATCTGCAGTACCTTTTATCTCTGATACAATTTTAACACCATTTGCTTGTCATGTTCACAAATGTAACAGGTTCTTTCCCCTTTCCCCTCTATCCTGTCTCTGGGTTACTACAGTAGTGACAGGATAAGGCGCTTAATTGCCCACATAAGGCCTCAATTGGTAGCTCAGCAGGAAGGCTCTGCATGGGTCTTCCCACCACAGACTTAATTGGAAAATGGGTGGAATCCCTATCCAATTGACTAGATAACCCTGGCTGGGAAACATACTTCAGGGAATGGTGCAAATTTCCATTTGGCGAGAAGGAGAGTTATTAGTGAGAGGAGTGCAAGCTCAGAAATACGTGGAAGAAAGATAACATTTGTGTAACTGAAATAGACAAATGTGATTTCAACATTGTTACTCCATTGTATTGTTGCCAATCAGGTTAAAAGGCACTTGACCACCCATATTAAAAACCTAACTGTTGGATGACGACAGATGTTAAGAATTTTTTTTTCAAAGCAGCAGTGATTCTTTTCATTTTCTTTGTCCTCTTTCACCTTTGCGCCAGCCGCTTTTAACAGTCATATGTTCTTCAAAATCAGCCATTTTTGTTCTCTCAGTCCCTTTCTTCTCATGGTAAAATTATTTAATTTACTGTCAGTGGTGGTATTGTTTTGGTGTTGAGACCAGATGTTTGAACAGTTAGCTCTCTGACCATGAGAGATCACCAGTCCTACCATCAGAGATGATTAGAGAAGGAGAGCATGGCTCAAGTTGGAGCTGTCCTCTTGAGGACTTTTTAAAAAAATGATGAGATGGATCATCTAACAGACCTAGCCATGGGATGGGTTGGTATGGGAGGGCGGGGTGGGGGGGGAGGAGCAGGTAAGGTGGTGCAAGAATGGGGTGTGGTTTAAAAACTTAGTTGGAGTACTAGCCCTCTGCTCAGCTGCCAAGAGATGGTTTACATGCATGTGCTGGGATTTTGCCCACATGGGGATCTTGACTGCTGACTGGGAAATTCTAATGGTCACTTCCACAGTGCTCTTGTGCAAACTTTCAAGCCTACGTTGACTCCCTGCTGCATCTGGAGAAGTAACTGCTGCACCACTCCCACCCTACCCCCAACCATCCACTTTTAAAATGCTCTAGAGGTGGAAACGTGCTGGCAAACTAAACTTGGAGAATGGTGTATCAATTTCAGCCACCTTATTTCTGGTTTTGTGTCCAACATAGATGTATATTCCCACCCTTAACTAATTTTGATTTGCTTTGGGTTCACTTTCCCAAATTATTCCTCATAATTCATCATTTGATGTTTAAAAAATGTTTGATTTCTTTTTCAGGTTTAAGGACTTTATGCTTTGCGTATACTGATCTGGAATTGCATGACTACAGGCAGTGGGTACAAGTTTATAACAAAGCCAGCATTGCTCTTCAGAACAGAACCACCAAATTGGAGGAATCCTATGAACTCATAGAAAAAGTAAGAACTGATTACTGCTGCATTATACATGTCACTGTTGTGGACAGACCTCAAAACTGATGCTGAGTGGAGAGAAAGCATGAAAGAAATCAGCATGGCACTATTCTCTATTGGTTCACCTTAGGGATTCATTTATATTCTGTCCAGATGAGTCCCAGTATACAGATCTCACTTCACTAGTTATAACCCAAAAGTAAATTTGCCAGGATTTGTTAAGGCCAGTCATTGGCAAGGTTTATTTTTATTGAGCCTTCTGGCAGCTACTGCTGCTGAAGAATTGTGGATAAGTTGGTTTTCAGTTAGCGGCTAGGTTTAGATGCTAATGCCACTGAATGATCGCAACAGTGTAGGATGCAGAGTCTTCGGGGTCAGTTGACTGTCTACCTTCTTGACTGAGGATTGAAGCTGACATGAAAAAGGGAGATTTTCTTTTTATGGGAGGGAAATATAAATTTAAAATTATTTGATCTGTCCAGGTTTATTGCCATGATGTGGAGGTGCCGGGGTTGGACGAGGTGGAGAAGGTCAGAAATCACACAACACCAGGTTATAGTCCAATCATTTGAAAGCACAAGCTTTTGTAGCCTCACTCAGTCCTCCTTCAGGTGTTACACCTGAAGAAGGAACGAGGCTCCGAAAGCTTTGTTTTCAAATAAACCTGTTGGACTATAACCTGGCAAGGTTTATTGCTGCATTTCATTAGCTTGCTAATTTATGTTGCATTGACACAAAGAAAACTTTACATGCAATCAATAATGTGCAAGCCAGAAACAGTCATGCCAATGTTTATATTCCACATTAACCTCCTTCCACATTCTTCTTCTAACCCTGTTGACCTTTAACCTACAACTATTTTCTCACTTACATTTATCTAACTTCCCCTTAAATGTACCTATGCTGGTAATCCTAGCTATACCATATGGTAATGAGTTCCACATCCTAACCACTCTCTAGGTAAAGAAGGTTCTCCTGCGTTCCTTTATTAGTTTCATTTGGGTTAAGAGTCATTGATATAAGATTAAATATCAGACATTTAGGACAGAGTGCTAGAAACATACCAATTGAGTGGCTGAAATTCACTGATGCTATAGTCTTGCTTGACACAGAGACAATGTACATTTTTAATCCTAGGTCAGGTAAATGGTTGAGAGAATAGGTAATAATAAGATATAGAAACAGAACAGGCAGAGTTACACAAGTGATAATGTGGTGAGTTTGTACCAACCTAAATTGGTTGAGGCAATATTGTATTCTCTGTTTTATAATTTCCTCTTTTGTGATTTCTGTGTAAAAGTGTTATTTCAGTTATCTACAGCAGAGAGCAGCAGCGTTAACACTTTTAACATAAAGAAAACCATTTGACAAAAGAATGTGTCATTTAACACTGAATGCTAATTGAAAGAATGAAATTAGAAATTTAAGAAAAAAGCTAATCATTTGGGAAAAGTGAATGAACAACTTAAGAGTCATTGACAGTGTGAAGTATCGTCATGTTTGTTAATTGACTTCAGATCAAGAAGTTAGTGTTGTTCGTCAAAAAGGCCTGGTGAATATATGATGCTGTGTGACACCAAGTCATTTATCTTTTTATCCTTTTTCTATGCAAACTCTTTTCTGTTGTCGGAATAGAACTTTTGGCCTCAGTGTCTTGTGATTACAAGAACAATTTACATTTAAAAAGTGCCTTTAATTGTGTAAAATGTACATGGGCATTTAAATACCCACAGACTGCTTAACCCCCCCAATATTCATTTGTTTTACATTCCCTGTGAAACATTGGAAATTCTTATATCATGTAAATTTAAGAATTTGCGTAATACTTTTTCCACAAACCTATTTTTCAGAATCTGCTGCTGCTTGGAGCAACTGCCATTGAAGATCGTCTTCAGAACAGAGTACCTGAAACCATAGCAACACTAATGAAAGCTGAAATCAAAATATGGGTTCTGACAGGCGATAAGCAAGAAACTGCAATCAATATAGGTGTGTCCACTTTCAACTCCCCCACATACGTTTTAGTGCTTTTAATGTTGAATGGTTCGATAGGATTGTCATTTCCTATACATTTTTGAAATTTAAGTTCAATTGACAAACTGTGAAGGCTAGGATGTTGAAGTTACCTTGAATTGATGTTACACTGCTGGGATTACAGAATGTGAGGTAGCAGCTGTATTTAGATTAGACTAAAATCATTGATATAAATTCACGTAAACAGCCTTTTGAAGAGTTGAACCAACTAGTTTGTCTTAAAGGGTACTGATTTTTCACTGGTACACAAATTTCATTTTGTAAGACCCCCTCTTGAGCTGTTTACTGGAATAGGTAACCCCAGAGGGTATAAGGGCTGAGTCTTGATCTGCGAATATTAATCTTTTTAGTATAACACCTGGAGAGAGCTGCTTCAAGAAAATGGACCTGTTCAGTTTCCATCTTCAGTAATGTGGGGAATGTTATCTACAGTGATAGATTGTTTAATAATGTTGTAGCCTTCTACAGAGTTGTTAATTTCAAATACACAAAACTGAATTATGATTGATCACTCTGGCCCAAACTGAACAACTGGGAAAAAAATTTTCATGTTGGCTTCAATGAAGTCAGTATCTCTATCGAAATGACTTGCAGTTCAGCAAATACCAACAATGATAGGTTCAGTAACCGCTTCTGATCAAATGAGTGTTAACAACAATTCAAAAGATGATGGCAATTTGCACAATCCTCTGGGAAACTCAGAACTAGTTCTGCCCATTGTTAACTGAAGGATACACATACCTTTGTCCAGAAGTGAAATAGTTAAATGTCATTATATATGATTCAGAAAGTAATGAATTTGGAGCAACTCCAAGTTATTCAATTCGAAGGTGGTCTGCATAAGATGATCATATCATAATTCTAGCCCAGCTCTCTGACACATTGAAGAAGATTGGTGCTTTATGCAGGTTGTAATTAGATATGAGTCCCATTATAATGCATAATTTTTAAAAAATTCTTATTGCTTCTGAGTACGTTACTGTTGGTGTGTTGCAGTTATCTATCAGAAGCATTGATTAGAAAGATAATTTCATATTTAAAGTTTCTATCTTGTTTTTGTGACACACTTTGCAGCATTTTGTTATGTTAAATAGATTGCGTAAATGAAACCAATAGGAAAAAAGAATTGACTAAGACAAACTCCAAATTTAGAATCGTTAAATAGTTAGTGATTTGTGTTGATTTGTATGACCAATGGTTAAAGAGATGGTTTTTGTTCAGAATAAATTCTTATTGAATAAGCTGAAGGATGTCAAGAACCCTCCCTTGAGTTCATTCAGTCATATAACCTTCATTTGCAACAGCTGTACAACCATCAAAATTTCTGGTAGAATTTTAATTCTACTGATTTTTAAACTCTAAATAGCTAATTCGTCCTAGATTTTGCCGAAGCAAATTGGATCTTGTTCGCCCATATTCCTTCAATACAACATTGACAGTAATATTCTTCGAGTAGAGTGGGTAGTGTCTTCCGTCTCGTTTAAAAGCTGTGGAGCTTTTGCATCACAGTATTACATATCACCAGTGTTTGAGAGCAGTTTTTTGGGGTGTGGGAAAGCATTGCTGGAAACTAGAACCAGTATTTTGAGGGTGGGAGAAAGGAATCTGCCATCGTTAATTGAATAAGGTAGCGGCAGCAACTAAACCAAAGTTGCTGGAAAAGCCCAACAGGTCTGGCAGCATTTGTGAAGGAAAAATCAGAGTTAATGTTTCCGGTCTGGTGACCCTTCCTCAGAACTGATGGTGGCTGGGAAAACATTGGTTTATATGCAGAAAATAGGGAGGTGGGTGGGGTAGGGAGTAAGCGATAGGATAGAGCCCAAAGAGAGAGAAAGACAGTTGGACAGACAAAGGTGTTGCTAACAATCAGACTGGGAGGGTGAATAGTTGTTAACGGGGCCTGTTAGCCTACCATTACACCACCCTGCTGTTAGTCACTATGTGGTAACAAGACCTGGTGTGTGGGGTGGGGGGCTGGGACAAGGGAGAGTTTGGGCCCTAAAATTATTGAACTGGGTCGGAGCAGCAATTGCTGGCATGAACTGGAGGTGCAGATGTCAGCTTGAAGTCAGTGAGAGAGGAATAGTGCCACTTGATTAGGGAAGTAGTGAATAGTACCAAGTTAAATGAGTTGGGGACTGATTATTATTTTTTTAAAAATTATATGAACTGGGAGAGTGGATGAAAAGTCTATTTTTGTAAATTAGAGTCACATGTAGAAAATTAATTGTTGGAGTTGCTGTGTATTTTTTCCTTAGAGGTCACAAATAAACCCAACCCTTGTTTACCCAGTTTCCATAAATTCATAGATCATGACAAACATTACTGGATAGAAATTACAAGTGTAAACTTTCATTATCTTACTTTGACACTATTCCTCCTCCTTTCCACCCCATACGTAGGAATACTGAAACATTGTGCCCATTGATATCACTGAACTTGAGCATGCTTTGAAGATTGAAACTGGAATTTTACTGATATTTATAGTTCAGTGCTGGATGAACCATAATTTTAACAACTTAGTCATTACAAAGATTCAGCTGAAGCTGCCTTGTCAGGAAAGTCCTAAAAGTTGTTTGACAGATAATTGTATTAAATATAATTTGGGAGTGTCCCATACCCAGTGGTGAAAAGTTATTTTCCTTAGAAATTTTCAAAATATTCATACCTTTGACTGGAATTTGGCAAATGAAAAGAAATCTAGTCAAAATGTTACTCTGTGATCTTTCTCCATGTCAGTGTTGTATTTAGAAAAGAATTGATATTTTTCAACTGTTGCTTGCTTCTGTTCTTTTGACAGGTTATTCATGTAAACTTGTGTCCCAAAGTATGTCACTACTAATAGTGAATGAAGATTCTTTGGATGTAAGTCATTCCATTCCTTTCAAATCTTGTCCAGATTTTAGACCTTAAAGCATTTATCTTTTGTGAGTTATGAAACTTTCCATTCAGAATTGTAATACTTTCCACCATTTGGTGCCTGCAACATTTATCACCTGTTCAAATTCTGAAAGTACATAGGCATTTTAATTGTAAATAAGTTGTAGTATGATTTGTGCTGCTTTCAGTTTGAATTTCTTCATAAAAATCATTATTGTTGAAGTAATTTAGTGCTATTTAATCTCAGTATGTCAAATGCCACACCAATATGCCACAGAACGGTGGCTAGAAGTGGAGATTAGACTCTTCTCCACACAGAGAAGGGCACTCACTGGACAGATTTGCTTTTTGACTGAATTGCTATATAGTGGTTGATTCCAAATCTTCAGATTCCAAGTTTGAATCTCAGATTTGATTCTTACTCAGACTGACTTTTCAGTAACGTAGAACCAGATCCTTCTTCCCACCTCTTCACCTTGCCAGTTCTCAACCTGAATCTCGTCTCAAAAGAAAGTATTGAACAGACACTAGGTGACACCCTGTAGTTGTAATAAAAGTTAGTACAGAAATCCTCACTAGACTGCTCTTTAAGAAAGGAACCTTAAGAGGTTGTTCCTCCTGTCTTCGAAAACGCTGTGGAACCTAGGAATTGACATGTTCAAAGTGTGGGAAAAACTAGGAGTAATAAAGGGCATTTGCTCTTCACTGGAAAGTTATTTTACTCCGAAATATAACTGTAATGGCGTGATTTCAATAAATGCATTTTTGTATGTGAGATTACTATTTGAGCATCCATCTTGGTTGGAGGCAGGAAGTTAGTTGCCACCAGAATTAATTTTACTTTTTTTCAGTCATGGTGAAATTCATGTTTTAGGCCCTCCTGCTCCTATGAACTTCATGACGGGAGGAAATGGTATAAGGATAAAGTGCAAGGGCACTATAAAAATAAATAAAATGTGGACATTTGGTACTGAGAATAAATGAAGACAAAGGCTCAATAGATAGATATTTTGGACCAGAAATATAAACAATTGCTTTGGTGCTATATGGTGTTCCTAAATAGCTTGTTTTGTTGAGTTGGGTGTAGAGTCACTATAACTGTGATATTTTGACTGATGGGCTAGCTCGTGTATCTGACTTGTATAATTACTGTTTGTGAGCAGTCAGCAACTGAGACAGGCACAGACAAAGCTGTAAAAGCCTATTACACGCAAACTTACTTGATTAAAAATGTTTGACCTGCATTATTATTTTACCCTCATTCCTTTCACATGTTAGATTTGTGACACAGGAATGTTGAAAGTTGTCTAACTCTTACATATTGGCCTTGAAAAGGTTTATTCTAAGTTTGTAATTCATTGCTGGAGAATCTGTCATTTAAAATGACAACTGGCTAGCTGAAGCAACATTTTCAAATAGAATATAGGAAGTCACAGAACATTTTAACTGTTGGAAATGAATAGCACTGCCGATTGAAAGGCAGTCGGCGCATTGCCATGACTTGTGGATGACAGCTGGAGTGTGTGTTATTGAGGCTGGTTATCTATGATTCCATAGTGACACTAAATCATAGCATGTTTTGATTTGTTTTAATTTTATTTAAACTTTGGCATCCAAACTGAGGAGCTTATCAGGAAGTTTGGTAAATATATACTCATTCAAATTTGGACTTCATTAATCAGGCCAACGATATGAAAAATATGTTAAAAAACAGAAAGTAAAGAGGGAACATTAATTATTATCAGTTATATGTAATCTGTGAACTCATTCAATAGCACAATAGAACTCAATAGCAGTCAAATGACCTAGCTCGTTGGTGCTGAAGTGATCAGTGACTTCAGCCATGATTCTCTGCACTGGGATTTTTCAGTTGAGATCATGATGAGGTGGAGAGGTCATGACACAACAGGCCAATCTCTTCTTGACATGGTTGAATGAAAAATTAGGTGTCAAACCAGCTGTGTATGCCTCATAAATCTTAGCAAAATATTGGAGCCCATGTGTCATTTCCACCTATCTTCTAATTCCTGGAATAGCTCACTGCTCGGGAAACATACCATGGGAATTTTTTAAAACCAAAACACTTAACAATTAAAAAATATTTTGGTCCTATCTTTCCAAAAATAGACAAAATTATTTCTGAAGGAGTGGATTAAATGTAGAGTTGAATTATATTAACTTATTCATGGAAGCACAGAACAAAACTGACCCTTTGATAGACTTGCTAATCTAGTATTTTAAACAGACAGGTCAGTAATATTCCAGGACACTGCTGATTTATCTGGCTTAATAATGGAGCTTAGCGAGATAGATTAATAGCAACAAAAGTAACCTACGACAGTATAACACCTTTAGTGTAACAAAACATTCCAAGATACATCTTAAGAGTCTTATCAATCAAAATATGATTTGGAGCTACAGAAGGAACTATCAGAAATTACAGCTAAATGTTTGGTCAAAAACATCTGTTTTAAGGAATACGTTAAAAGTTGCGGGAAAAGAGAGGTGTTAAAGTTTAGGTGGGGCATTCCAAAGCCTGGGGCTAAAGCAACTGAAAACACAGTTATCATGGTGGGCTGATTAAACTGAGGAATGTACAGGATGTCAGAATTGCAGGAGTACAGGGATCCCAAAGGCACGTTGGGCTAGAGGACATTACAGAATGAGGGAAGGGTCACACCACTGGGATCAGGATTTTTCACCACCATTGAAGGTCAGAATTTTTTCAATTTACTACCAGATTATGCTGGAAGCTATTGCTTCAGCAGATAGGATAATAGGACATGAGCACATCAAATACAGCTTTAGCAATGCAATTTGTTGCTTAAACACCATCTGTACTCAGTATACATAGTCTGCTTAGCCTCTGGCTTTGCCAATCCAGACCTGAGTTTATAATTTTGCGCGCATGCACCAGTCAAGTAGAAAGTCTTATAGCACTGTGGGTATGCCTACTGTCCAATAACTGCAACAGTTCAAAAAGGTAGCTCACTAAGCCCTTCTCCAGGGCAGTTAGGGATATGCAATAAATGCTGACTTAGCCAGCGACACCCACAACCCATGAATGAGTGAATAAAAAAATGCCAGTAGATTTCTTGGACACCTTAATCATTACTTAATTTTAACTGTCTGGGTTACCGGAAGGAAAATTTCTCATAGCACAGGGGTGTGCTGTTTAAAAACAACACAGATTTACAATTTAAAATACTTTACAATTTAAAATCCAGATTTGGATTTTTCAGTTTATCTATACTTGTGCAGAGATAATGTGAATTTTAAAAAATGGGAAATTTTGCACAACTACATCAATGTATTGCAATGCAATCCATGAGTTTCTGGTAACAGTGGTGATTTCTGATTTATAACTGATGCTTGAGTGAAGGTAATGGATGATTTCATGACCAGTCGTAATTGTTTATCAAAAGACGTGTCCACTGTGGTGACTACAGAGTTTTTTTTTTAAACGATTGTACATTAAATTTGGATTTTACATTAGAGTTTCTGCCTTCCTTGATGCTTAAGACAAGGAGAACGTCAATGCCATTGATAGCAATGAAGAGTTCTCAAGTAATTTAATGGCTGAATTCACCATACTTCTGGCTTATATAACTTTGAGTTTGCCTGTAATCTAAACAATGCAAACATAGGCCTAATCTATTCAATTGCTTTTCATTGGCAATCCTTCATTGCCTGAATTAGTCCAGTGAACTGATGTAGCTCCCCTTTTAAAACAACTGTGTCCTTTCTTAGGTAGGGAGGCCGAAATGGTACACAGTACCTTAGCGGTTGCTGCCTCCAATGCTCTGTATGATTGTAGAAAGACTTTTTTACTATTATACTACAAATCTTTTGTGATAAAGGTCAACATACCTTCCTAATTCCTTGGTGTATCTGCATTTGAAATTTATAATTCATGCACAAGGAAACCCAGATCCTTTTAAATGCAACGATCTTCTAATTTCTCACCCGTCAAAATATATTATCCTTTTATCCACTTACAGTAAGAAAGATAAACTTTGCACTTGTTCATCCACCATCTTGCCCACTTGCCAAGTGTGCTGGGTGAGAAAGATGGTGCAGAATGAGAAGGTAAAACATTGTATATACCTTCTTTCACAACAGTAAAGCAGGAACATTTTGTGTAATTGTTTACCAGGTCATTTTGCAATTTATGGAAAAGTGCATCCCAATTTCTGGAAATGAAGTGCACCCTGGTTATTTGCCAGAGCAAATATGAGCCTTTGTGATAATAATGTTCGTCAGTCTGAGTCTTTAAAAATGGCAGTCTATTAAAAAATCTCCCAAGAAATAGTCGTCTTGGTTTTCAAGCTCCTCAAAAAGAACTTTCAGACAATGATTGTGAATATTCATTCCGGTAATCGTTTTGATAGTGTTTCGTTGGTAGTTTGTTTACAGCAGGATCTTTGTTTTAGAAGGTTGAAAATACCCTATTAGCTATGATTGATTCCATGATTAGTAGGAGGATAAAGATTGCAGAACTTTCTCCAAGCTGACTAGCCTGTTGTATGTTTTTAGATTTGGGGTATGTGCAATTTTTTGTTTGTTTTTTGGTGCTTCATACTATGTTTCATCAAAAGAGATTATGTCAGACCTTATACAGTTGTATGTTATACAAATTTCCAATTTCTTATTTCTGAATATCACTTAATATTGAGGTTGGTTGGATAATGTCTATATTGAGAAGTTAGTCTGTGCAGTATTAAACCCAATTCACCCCTAGCTATTATACTTGATAACCATCTGGAGGTCTGTTACCCTTAGATTTTGCACTTATGGATTCCCTTTATAGGTCACTAATTAATGATGCTGAAATAATTTCAATGCTGTTTTTACTGCATGCAATTGTTATCAGTCTCTAACCTTTCTGCTGTGTCCCCTTGAATGTTCTCCTCCAATCAAAAGGTGACTTTCAATGGCAACTGGTTAGCCTCCATACTACTTTCATGTAGGAAACATCCTTTGCTTTACTTTGCTCCATCCTTTTCAGTACTGAATCTCTCTGAAATTTAACTCCTATATTTGTGTAATTTGTTCATTCTTGATTTCCCCTAGATCTGTTGGTCTAGCACAGCAGGCCAGGCAGCATCAGAGGAGCAGGAAGGTTGATGTTTTGGGTCGGGACCCTTCACAAATGGGGGAGGGTGAAGGGAGCTCTGAAATAAATAGAGAGAGAAGGGATGGGGCTGGGGAAGATAGGTGGGATGGTGGTAGGTGAGTGCAGGTCGGCAGTGGTGGGGATTGGTCAGGGAGGTGGGAGAGAAGATGGACAAGTTGTGTCATGTCAAAGAGGCGGGGATGAGAGGGAGGGTTGGTCATGGGATGAGGCCAGGCGTGGGGAGATTTTGAAACTGGTAAAGTCCACATTGAGACCATTGGGTTGTAGGCTCCCAAAGTGGAATATGAGGTGCTGCTCCTTCAGTTTCCTGGTGGCATCATTATGACACTGAAGGAGGCCCAGGATGGACATGTCATCCAGGGAGTGGGAGGGGGAGTTGAAATGGTTCGTGACTGGAAGGCGTTATTGTTTGTCATGAACAGAGTACAGGTATTCTACAAAGCGGTCTCCGAGCCTCCACTTAGTTTCACCAATGTAGAGGAGGCCACATCGGGAGCAGCAGATATGGTAGACCTCATTGGCGGATGTGCAGGTGAACCCCTGTCTGATGCCCCACTGACCAATTCCCACCACTGCCTACCTGCACTCACCTATCACCATCCCACCTACCTTCCCCAGCCCCACTCCTCCTCTCGATTTATTTCAGAGCTCAACCCCTGCGCTTCCCCCCCAACTCCATTTCTGAAGTCGGTTCCCAACCTGAAACGTCAACTTGCCTGCTCCTCTGATGCTCCATGGCCTGCTGTCCTCCTCCTTTTACTATTGAGCAGTGAAGCGAAAGGTTTTTCGAAAGTGTCAGGACATTTTTATAACTATGAATTTAATTTTATTTTGTTCTGGATAAATATAAACGTATCAAGCTTTGCAGTTGAACTTTGAAATGTGTTAGCTTCTACCTTCTAGGTCAGTTTTAGGTATTTTAAAATAATTTATAAGAGAGTGATACAGCTGTATTGTAATGACTATCTTGTTTACAATGATAACAAGCATGAAGGAAATTAGCAGCATTTTAGTACACATTCTCAATCAGATTTTAAATAATTTATATTTACAATCTTTACAGCCTTTTTTTTTAGTTTCTGCTACAGAGTTATGACCAGTGACATCTTTAACCTTTTGTTTCACGTGCCCATTGTAAATTTCTATTTCTGACACTGTATCCACCTTGTTTCATTTCACTGCTCAAATTAATCTGGGACAAGTTGAGGTGTGGTGTTGAATGTTTTAGAGAAAAATATAAATACATTGATTATGTATCTAACCATTGATTATGTATATTGGAAAATCTGGGATGAATGACGAATGCTTGTGTGGACCAAATATTGGAGGGTGTCTGGATAGTGTACGCACTTTTAACTTAGAAATTGATAATGTCAAGGATAACTGCAAGACACCACAAAACATGAGGAGTATGAGAAAAGATTAACTAAATACCGTAAACAAATTGTGTAGTTTTAAAGTTTGGTTTTATTATGAGGGTGTAGGAACAAAGAGAGATGCAGCAGGCCCATAGCTTTGAGTTTCTTTAAACATGAAGAATAAGCGAGGTGAAAAGCTGTAAAGTGAAATGTTTTCCTAGTTGTGTTCATAAGTTTTCAAATGATATCCTAAGTAAGGTTTGAAATGTTTGTACAAGGCACCAACTGTATGATTATCTCGTGTAAGAAATCTCTCAATTAATTTATTTCCTGAATATCAGCAAAGACCGCGATAACATCATTTCTTTCCTAAATTATCATGAATCCTTGCATTGAGTAAATAATAGTTTATCTCAGTTAAACAAACTATAGCATGATTACATATGCTCTACTTTTGAGGAGGAACTATAAACCTTATGGTTGAACTAACATTATTATGATGATTAAAGAACATGCAGTATGATGGGATGTGCAATGCAGGAATCCCCGATTTATGAATGTCCGGTTTACAAGCTCTTGGACTTAGAAACACAATCCCAAATGGGTATAATTTTAAAAACCCGATATACAAACATTTCCTGCATTAACAAACAGCTGCTTTATATTGTCCTGAATTGTGTTCCAACTTGTGAATGAACTCCAGAATGAAATCTGTTTTCAACTGGGGGACTGCCTGAGTTTGGAAGCCATTAAGTGGCAGATTTTTGGATTCTACTTAAATGAGAGATTGTGACCGATTTCATGATTAATTTGTGTGTGTAAAAATGAAGATTTGAGTTGGAAACTCGGTTACGCATACATGTGCCTATGAGCTGTGAAACAACTTGAACTTTTCTCATATAAGTGAGAAATGAGCCTCCGGTAATTAATGGTTTCTCCTACATATTGGGACAGGCTTCCCCTTGGGAGTATATGCTTAGTTTCAAGTGAGATATGCTTAAACCATTATAGTAGTGTCCTTAGAGATGAAATACCAAAATTATGAGGTAACCACTATTGCGCAGAGTCACAATGGGTAAAGTTAATTTTAGATGGGTGGGGGTTTTTGGGGGAAATGCATACTTATCAATGTTTATTAAATCTACCACCTGGTGTTTGCTTGTGATGTTGAAGAAAACTCTGAGTTATGTCTCAAGCTATTCACATGTTTTGTTCATGAAGATGTTGCAATGGTTCATTGAATTCACTGTTTCTATTCATTTATGATACTAGATTACAGAGATGAATGTGTGATGATAAAAGTGGCATACCCTTGCTGCTGGTAATATTTTCAGGTAATCCTTTATGCTGTAACTGGTAATAGAGGTGATCTCACCTCTTGACCTTTTAACGTACTATTATTCTTTTGTAGCACAAAAAGCCCCTTGACTTTTTTAATACTTCAGTAGCTTTGCTAATGTGTTGAAAGATCCCCCTTGTATTCCATTTGGGAAAAGTTAGCTAGGAGTTGATAATGTGTATTATTAGTAACAAAATCTTGAAGCTCTGCAACATACGTAAACCTTAATTTATTTTTGTCATTTTAAACACACATATCTTCCTGTGACTCACTGACATGATATATACCCCTTGTCAATAAATATAAATGAATGTAATGGTTCTCAACCTAATTTTAAGATGAACTCTATCAGAAAAAAACTGAGTTGCTTATGTCCTTGTAATTAAGAGTGTAAATGCAGTACTGGTATTTGATTTAAACAATGATTTCTGTCAATCCTAAAGCTATTTTCACATGAAGTGCCTGGTTTGTCTTTTGCTCTTGCTGCCGTGGTGTTAATATGGCTAGCCCAGGTAAACTTCTGATCAGTGGTGACTCCCGAGATGTTGGTAAAGGGGGAGCTCTGATGATGGTTCTATTCAAGACCTTGGAGAGTTGACTAACATTTGTTTACATCTTAGAAAGCAATTTACATTTTCTGCATAAAATAACAGCGCAGAAACAGGATTTAGAGCCCAGCCAATGGATCCTGGTGTTAATCTTCCACATGAGCAATAGTAGAGATCATACATGCCTTCCCTGTTCAAAATTTATTTAATTTGTCTTAGTTGTATCTCCATTTCATAAATGTTTCTACAATATCACCTCCATAACTGCCAGCATAGTGAGTGACTGCCCAGCTCATAGAAGATTCTGGCTCAGGCTGAAAGTTCTTCAGCTTTGTGTGAACAAAATAGAAGTCATTCTCTTTGGCCCCTCCCAGAAATGTTTTCCCATAATCCTTAATCCATCCCTTTTCATGACGATGAAACGTTGCATCTATTTCATCATTAAGAGTAGTTATTCCCCCTTCTGAAACTTTATCTGCCAGTGTCTGTATCTCAACTCCTCCACACCTAAAAACTCTCCCTAACACATTTATCACCAAAAAGCTTGATGTCACTGTAATAGCTAAAAGTGATTGAAGTTACCAGCCTTATGTATAATTGACAGCTGACTTACAATTTTCTGTACAGTCCTGAGTTCTGTGATCTGTTTTAAGCTTGATTGATCTTTCAAAAGTCACTGGAGTCAGGGGAAGTCCCAAAAGATTGGAAAATTGCTGTTGTAACCCCCTTGTTTAAGAAAGGATCAAGGCAAAAGATGGAAAATTTTAGGCCGATTAGCCTAACCTTGGTTGTTGGTAAAATTCTAGAATCTATCGTTAAGGATGAGATTTCTAAATTCTTGGAAGTGCAGGGTCGGATTAGAACAAGTCAGCATGAATTTAGTAAGGGGAGGTCATGTCTGACAAACCTGTTAGAATTCTTTGAGGAGGTAACAAGTAGGTTAGACCAGGGAAACCCAGTGGATGTTATCTATCTAGACTTCCAAAAGACCTTTGATAAGGTGCCTCACGGGAGGCTGCTGAGTAAGGTGAGGGCCCATGGTGTTCGAGGTGAGTTACTGGCATGGATTGAGGATTGGCTGTCTGACAGAAGGCAGAGAGTTGGGATAAAAGGCTCCTGTTCGGAATGGCAACCGGTGACAAGTGGTGTCCCGCAGGGTTCAGTGTTGGGGCCGCAGCTGTTCACTTTATATATTGATGACCTGGACGGGGGGCATTCTGGCGAAGTTTGCCGATGATACGAAGTTTGGTGGACAGGCAGGTAGTGCGGAGCAGGTGGGGAGGCTGCAGAATGATTTAGACAGTTTAGGAGAGTGGTCCAGGAAATGGCTGCTGAAATTCAACGTGAGCAAGTGTGAGGTCTTGCACCTTGGAAAAAAGAATACAGGCATGGACTATTTTCTGAACGGTAAGAAAATTCATAAAGCTGAAGTACAAAGGGATCTGGGAGTGCTAGTACAGGATTCTCTGAAGGTTAACTTGCAGGTTGAGTCTGTGATTAAGAAAGCGAATGGAATGTTGTCATTTATCTCAAGAGGGTTGGAATATAAAAGCAGTGATGTGCTTCTGAGACTTTATAAAGCTCTAGTTAGGCCCCATTTAGAATACCGTGTCCAATTTTGGGCCCCACACGTCAGGAAGGACATACTGGCACTGGAGCGTGTCCAGCGGAGATTCACACGGATGATCCCTAGAATGGTAGGCCTAACATACGATGAACGGCTGAGGATCCTGGGATTGTATTCATTAGAGTTTAGAAGGTTGAGGGGCGATCTAATAGAAACTTACAAGATAATGCATGGCTTAGAAAGTGTGGACGCTGGGAAGTTGTTTCCGTTAGGTGGGGATACTAGGACCCGTGGGCACAGCCTTAGAATTAGCGGGCGTCAATTTAGAACGGAAATGAGGAGACATTTCTTCAGCCAGAGAGTGGTGGGCCTGTGGAATTCATTGCCACGGAGCGCAGTGGAGGCCGGGACGTTAAATGTCTTCAAGGCAGGGATTGATAAGTTCTTGATCTCGCAAGGAATCAAGGGCTATGGGGAGAGTGTGGGTAAGTGGAGTTGAAGTGCCCATCAGCCATGATTAAATGGCGGAGTGGGCCCGATGGGCCGAATGGCCTTACTTCCACTCCTATGTCTTATGGTCTTATGGTCTTGACAGGGAGAGGATATTAACAGTATGGCTTAAGGAATAAGGATCAGGGAAAAACTTGGCATGTTTATAATGCTTTTCACATTCTTAGGATCCCCTAACTGTTTAACGGCTAATAAGTTCTCAAGTGCAGTCAGTGTTATACAAGGCACACTGCAAGGTTCCACAAATAACAGATGGAGAACTCACAAATTAGTCAACATTTAGGATTATAATTCTATAATAATAGATTATGAACATCAATGTTAACAAAATGAGTATTATCTAATATTGCTTTCCCAGTGTATTTTGAAAGCAAGGCCATTTACTTACTTTCCAACAGAAATAGTTTTGCCAAGGAGTAATCCTTTTCTTGGCCTAGCCACTAAGGAAATAGGATAGCCCTCCATCATAATACTTGAAGGTTGCATAGCACCATGGAAACATATTGTATTCAACTATTGTGATTGAAATAATGTATACTTTGTGATAATTTCCTTTGATCTCTGTGTCACAGGAATTACATGCAATTGGGATTAGTGTTTCAAGTGCATTGATGAATTGATGCAACATGTTTGGCTTTTCTGTGCACTTACGCAATTTAAACATTATTCAGTTTGGTTGCAATTACATGGAAATAAATAGATGTGGTATTAGTTTTTCCTGTAATGAATCTAGTATTTTGTTTACATCTCAGGATATATGACAGAACTGATCTGTCTTCTTAAAAACCTGCTTTATGTTGTTAGGTGATTCGGTAGAGTTTGAATTATGGACACTGCACCTGTTTCCCAGAGACTAACTGTTTCTACAGCTGACATTTAATGAGTCCTCCCACTACTGGGTGCAGACATATGGTTTGACTAATGACTTTCCATTATCTCAAAATGGAGTGATTCTGACGTGCAAGTCCTCCGCATTCATCTTTTGTCTGTTTTATTTGCACATAGTTGAGAACAGGTTTCTATCAGGATAGAGTGCAGAGAGGCCACTGGCTTGAATTTCACTACCTTCCTGGAGCCTTGAGCATAATGACCAATTAAAAAGGTATTTTGAAAGAAACTGAAGTACTGTGGCACTCGAACAGCTGGAACACCTAGATCCTAATTAACAGAACAAGTGGCACACCTACTTATGGAGAGAAAAGATTAAAATCCATTGCATGATAGTATAATGAAAAAGTCATGCAAAATAGTCTTACATGCTAATAACGTGAATAATAGTATTTTTTTTCCGTGCATTCGGGACAGTGCACAGTTGTCCTTAGAAGTCTTTTGGCTTTTCCCAGAAATAGTTCTGTGCACCTATTTTGTATTTTGATACTTTACCTGCTTCTGTTCTTTAAGAAATGTTCTCCTTCCTTTTGCCCATTGCGCAATATACTGAGCTGCTACTCAGTAATGTTAGCCTTCGCCCTAGCTCACCCTCTGTTTTCTGATTTCATGACCTTCCTTTTCTTGATAACTGCCTTCCTTCATATAAACATTTCCTCCATATTCAGTGACATCCCTTAGTTTTATTAGTGCATGTGGATACTACTCCCTTGATAACTATCACATACAAGGTCTCTCTCTCTCGTTCTCGCTCTCCCGTGCGCTCGCTCCTCCTCCCCCTCCCCCTCCCCCCAATCCTAATCTTATTTCTCCCATTGCCATAAAATCTTCTCTACCGTCATTTGTAAGTACGCTTTCAAAATCCATTCCTGAATATTCATTGGGATGAATGGAAGTGTTTGTCAAGAACCGTTCATCTTCTCCACAATTTCTAGAACTCCATCTTTAATATCCTTGTTACCAGCAAAATCTGTAATGTCTTCTATTCCAGTTATTGTGCTGTTATGGCTACCATTTTCATTTCATGTCCAAGGGGTGTGTACTTTAGAATATTTGCATGCTGCTTTAGCTATCCATTATGTAACCTGGCTGGACCACGTACACAACTATCAAGTCTCATTCTCCTGTCAAAATCATTCTATTGGAGAGCAAAAATTAACTTGCAGTTTCTTTTCTCCATTATCCATGATCTCCATTTTCTTCCAGCCCCTTCCACACTTGTCTTCAAAAATAAATTCTGAAAAACTGAAGTTACTTGTCACCAAGATTGACACTATCCATTTTGCTACTTCTACAATCCCACTTCCACTTCCTCTTCCCCCATTCCCACTGAACTCATGGCCTTTACCTGCTCCCATGCCACCTGACATGTTATTAGTTCTTCCATCAGCACCTGTTTACAAACTATGAAGCTTACTTATTTTACCTCTTTCAATACTTCCTGGTTACTTCCATTGTTGCAATGTATTCATTTTGCAACTAAAACTCCTTAGCCAGCTCTGCTTTCATGTATTCAAATTCAGTTCATAGACCCAGATCATGTGATGATAATGATGGTGAAACTGTCAGTATTCACCTTCATTATGCTACTAAAGCGATAGAAATTCCTGCAGGCTATGCATGTGCATGATAGAGAACCCAGAAGTTGTTATTGCTGATTCTATGCTTCCCCAGGCTGTTGAGGCACCGCTGGATTACACTCAATAGGAAAATATACATATTGAAAAGAACTTTCACTTGTATGTTGTTATTGTGCTGTAAAAATCCTTGAAAAACATGTAACAATGTTTCAGAGATGGTAGGAATTGCAGCTGCTGGAGAATCTGAGATAACAAGGTGTAGAGCTGGATGAACACAGCAGGCCAAGCAGCATCAGAGGAGCAGGAAGGCTGACGTTTCGGGCCTAGACCCTCCTTCAGTAACAATCTTTAACTGCCCCATTGACCTAAAAAAAGCTATTTTGGCGAAAATGCCAAATTACTTCTCTATGATTTCATGAAAATTACATTTTAAATTTTTTGTTGCGTTTATCTTTTGTCTGACAGCTGCGAAGTGTTATAGCTTCCTGGTTTGTTGTTTGGGAACAATTCAACTTGAATGATTGCTTACCTGCTTGTTGACATCACTGTTGCTGCAGGTGCCTTTGACTTGGTGCCAGGATTAAACTGTTGGTGCGAAAGGAGAAATCCAGGGCACAGAAATTAATCGACCTTTACATTGCTGCTGACCCTGAAATCCAAACCACAATCTGCAATCCCAGGTCCTAACACAATTTACAGTAGTATTTTGATTTGGTTATAAACTACTTTTACAACCTTCAGTGGTTTAGCGATTATTTAGAAATTATTATCTCTGACCTTTAGAAGAAGCCTCTTAATTTTTCAATTTCTCTTTAGTATTTGGCTTTTATTTATCTTTCATTGCAGCTGGCTTCTGTCTGTTCTGATATAATTAACATGAATTATTTGAATTGTCCTTTGCTGGAAAACACTAATTTAAAGTTGTTACAGCTTCCTGATGAGAGATCATTAGAAATTTATACCATAACAAATTTTGATGCATTCAAACACCGTAGCAGTAGACCTGCATTTATAAGCATTAGCTCATGTTGCAACAATTCAAAATACTTCTACAGGCCCAGTTTAAAACAATAAAGTGAAACTTACCTGTATAATGTCTGTTATTGAGACTGCTAAATGTTCAACTAGCCATAATCAAGTCAGCACAACAGAACTAAGGGAAGGTGAATAAAATGCAGTTCTACCAATTGGTTGTTGGAATTGTTTAGACATATTACATAACTGTTTGCTTTGACTTTTCTCCCTATTGAGTGTGTTCAAAATAAGTGCCCAGCCAAAAAATATAGGATGAGTAAGACTAATAAGGAATACAGGTGGAATACCTTTTACCTCAAGCATGATTAGGGTGTGGAAACCCACTATCCCGAGAAGAGGTTGAGGTTCAAGGAAATAAACGCAAAGTAGGATTGTCCAACCTTTTTTGTTTGAAGGGCTATATTTCATTTTTTTCTCATTCGGGGGACCAATGAGAAAATCTCAAAGATAAGGTTTTGCACAACAGTAAACATGAATTTCAAGAAAGAAGTCAAGATGCAAAGTAAAAAGTAATTAAACAAACAATTTGAGCAAAAGAAATGTCAAAACAAATTGATAATTTGATAAAATGTAAATAATAAAGATGATGGTTGAAAGGTGCTAAGCAGCAGAGCTAACTAGTAAAATCATCTTTGCCTTTTGGTTTAAGATGCACAGGTAGAGAGGTGAACTAGACCCCAAATCCTGCTCAACAAGGTAAGGAAAATGAGGGAATTGAGGCCAAACAAAAGAGCTGAGTTTAATTAACACTGGGTGGTAGTGCACATTCTGAGCTGGTTTTGCTGGAATTAATGCAAAGTGGCAATCAGAAGTGAGTCGTCTTTCAGCCTTGCTTTTCTCATCCTTATACTCTGTGTGTGGATAGCTTTTTAAGAAGGGAGGAGGACAGGGAGGGTGCTTGTGTGTGTATATTCCCCCAACAAGCAGCATCTGCCTGTCTCTGTATATCTGACTTATTCCCAACCTGCTTGTTCTCTTTCACTCACAGTCACCCACCCATAAATGGGTGACTGAGTGAGAACCTTGATATTAAGAGTATGACTCAGTTAAACTCACTCACTCTTTCCCTTGCTCTCCCGATCAATCCCAGGCTCAGGAAGTTTGGAAATTACTATCTCTGTGAAGCTATTCAGGATGGCTTTAAAGCACTTACTGTTCACCATAAGATTCCTCCTTGAGGCCTCCCCAGCCCACTCCACTATCCTGTACTCCTTTAGGGAACTAATCCATTTGACGGAGGCAAATGAAGGTACAGCTAATTGGAAGGAGGCGGCCCCAAGAGAGAGCACGCACAGGATTGTGCAGATGAGAGTGGAGGGGAGAGTGTGGCTAAGTGCCTGCGATGCAAGATAAAGCACAGCCAAGGATTGATGAAGACTGCCTCCCTCAGCATGCACCATGGATGAGAAAACTAAAGAGAAACCATTTTCCTTCAGACTGCTTGCTGTTGCGATCACAACGTATTCACCTTTTGCATTTGCTGCTATTAGTGCACCTATCAGCAGCAAACCTGGAGGCAAATAGCCTTGCAATTGGAAAAAAAGTCCTTACAGAACCTTTCACTTCCACTTAGCACTTTTAAACACTAATTTTGTGAGCCAGGTGGAGTTGTATGGTAGATTCCAGCCTGTGGGATATAAGTTAGACAACCTGGAGTAAGAAGAAGAGGAGTGAGAGAAGACTTGTGATTTTTAAAAATGATTTTCTGATGGGATGTTGACATTGCTGGGGAGACCAAACTGTATTGGTTATCCTCAGTTGCCTTTAAAACTCTGTGGTCTGTATAGTGTAGGTATATTTGTTAGGGAGAGAGTTCCAGTATACTGAAGTAACAACAGGGAAAGAATGTGATATAGTTCCAAGTTCAGAACATAAGTGAAATGAAGGAGCACTTGACGCTGATGGCATTCTCGTATGTCTGCAGCCCTCATTGACTGATGTTAGAGGTTTGGAAAGTGTAGCTGAAGGAGCCCTCCTGACTCAAAATGATATCACTGTTCTTCACTGTTAGTGTATCAAAAACCTAGAATTCCCCTCCGAACAGCAATGTGGGTGTATCTAACCACATGATTGCTATTGTTCAAGATGTTGGCTCACCACAGCCTCCTGAAAGGCAATTAAGGACGGGCAGCAAATGTTTACTTTCAGTGACACTCATCCCATGAACAAATAGAAAAAGTTATTTGGGTTTGTGGGAAGTGACAAAGGTAAATGTAACAGATTCTCAATCTTAGTGACCGAATTTTGTAGCTTTCATCTGTGTTTTTGGAGTTAATTAAAGCTATCCATTGGATATATTTCCATCATGTGTAATGACAGGCACTGTGATAAATAGGTCCTGAATTTATCCTATCTAGCAGTTCAGAATGGGTATTCATGAGGTGCTGTATGCCATCGCCAGCAGTGGAATTTATTCCATTGCGCACTCAATTTAGAGAAGATAAACCTGAGTGGATACAATGCCAGCGATTAACAGATAAAAGTGGTGGTAGACAGTCAACCAGAGCCAGAGGAACAGCAAACCTGAGGGGATAGATGCTCTTGCAATGCATAGTACACATTCTTGCTTCCTTTTGTTTGCAGTTCCTCTCTTTATGATTTGCCTATCTGATGCACTGTCCTTCATGTTTGTGTGTCTTTCCCATTCTTTGTCTTAATGTTATCCTTTTGTTCTGTGTCTCACCTCTATATATGTCTGTTTGATGGATCTTTATTTCTTGTATCTGCCTGTTGATTTCTTCACTTTTATTCACTCCTTCCCTGATTTTTCTTGCCTGTCTTCTATCTTCCATTACATCTCTTCCCCATTCAGCTCCAGAATTATACAGCTACTGACCTTATTGTGCTTGTGCCAACTCTGAAAATATTATTCATTTAGTCTCAATTTCCTTTGCTTTCCCCATAGCTTTCAAAATCTTTACGAGTAATTTCCAGTTCCAGTTAAAGACTACTGTGGACTCTGGTTCTGTCAGTTTTTTTTCTGGCAGGGCATACCATTTCAGAAAAAGACATTACTTAAGTAATTTTTCCTAACCCAACCCTGAGTTATTATAAATTTATCTTTTCATTAACAAATGAGCAACTCTGGAAAAAGATATTTCATTTTTTATCTTTGCAAAACCCCTTAGAATTATAAATGATTTGATCAAATCGCTTCTTAAATTTTGTTGCAACCTAAGTTTATCATTACTCCCCTTATTAATAGTTTGCAATCTTGCAGTCCTCATTTCTGCAATCATAATGATCTGTTCTATAACTCCTGCCCAAAATAGCATGCCAAAAGCTGTGCACAGTATTCTGAAAATGGTCCAAATTGATATATAAGAATTTAGCATTGCTACTTTTCCTTTATTAAAGAGGTACTGAACATCTCAAAACACAAAGGTGGATAAATCCCTGGGACCTGATCAAGTGTACCCTAGAATTTTGTGAGAAGCTAGGGAAGTGATTGCTGGGCCCCTTGCTGAGATATTTGTATCATCAATAGCCACAGGTGAGGTGCTGGAAGACTGGAGGTTGGCGGACATGGTGCCACTATTTAAGAAGGGTGGTAAGGAAAAGCCAGAGAACTATAGACCAGTGAGCCTGACATCAGTGGTGAGAAATTTGTTGGAGGGGATCCTCAGGGACAGGATTTACAGGTATTTGAATAGGCAAGGACTGATGAGGGACAGTCAATATGGCTTTGTGTATGGGAGATTGTGTCTCATTAACTTGGTTTGAGTTTTTTGAAGAAGTGAAGAAGAGGATTGATGAAGACAGACCAGTGGGACACAATCTATGTGGTCTTTAGTAAGGCATTGGACAAGGCTCCACATGGTAGACTGATTAGCAAGGTTAGATCACGTGGAACACTAGGGAGAACTAGCCATTTGGATACAGAACTGGCTCGGAGGTAAGAGACAGAAGGTGGTGGTGGAGGTTTGCTTATCGGGGCAGAGGCCTGTGACGAGTGGTGTGCCACAAGAATCAGTGCTGGGTCCACTGCTTTTCGTCATTTATATAAATGATTTGAATGTGAACACAGGAGGTGTGGTCAGTAAGTTTGCAGATGACACCAAAATTGGAGGTGCAGTGGACAGTGAAGAAGGTTACCTCAGAGTATAACAGGATCTTGATCAGATGGGCTGGTGGGCCAAGGAGTGGCAGATGGAGTTTAATTTAGATAATTGTGAGATGCTGCATTTTCAAAAGGACTTATACACTTAATGATAAGGTCCTGGGGAGTGTTACTGAACAAAGAGACCTTGGAGTGCAGGTTTGTAGTTCCTTGAAAGTGGAGTTGCAGGTAGACAGGACAGTGAAGGTGGCATTTGATATGCTTGTTTTTATTATACAGTGCATTGTGTATAGGAGTTGTGGCTGTACAGGACATTGGTTAGGCCACTTTTGGAACACTGCATGCAGTTCTGGTCTCCCTGCTATAGAAAGGATGTTTTGAAACTTGAAAGGGTCCAGAAAAGATTTGCAAGAATGTTGCTAGGGTTGGAGGGTTTAAACTATAGAGAGAGGCTGAATAGGCTGGGGCTGTTTTCCCTGGAGCATTGGAGGCTGAAGGGGGTGACCTTACAGAAATTTATAAGATCACAAGGGGCATAGATAGGTTGAATAGCTAAGGTCTTTTCCCCAGGTAGGGGAGTCCAAAACTAGAGGGCATAGGTTCAAGGTGAGAGGGGAGAGATGTTAAAGGGACCTAAGAGGCAACTTTTTCATGCAGTGGGTGGTGCGTATATAGAATGAGCTGTCAGAGGAAGTGGTGGAGGCTGGTACAATTACAACATTTAAAAGGGACCTGGATGGATATATGAATAGCAAGAGTTTGGAGGGATAGGGGCCAAATGCTTGCAAATGGGACTAGATTAGTTTAGGATATCTGGTCAGCATGGACGAGTTGGACCAATGGGTCTGTTTCCACGCTGTACAGCTCTATGACTTTATAACTGCCTTTAATCCAATTTCTTTTATTTGCAACTTTAGCGACATGTATTTCAATTTTTATATATCTGAACTCTCTCGATGTGTCACTTCATATTTCTCTGTATCTCTGATTAACTTGTCTTGTCATGTCATTTAATTGACTTCATACTTAACCATATTAACTATTTATGTGTTTGCTCAAATTTCTTATTCTAGACCTATCTCCAGTTCAGGATAAAAATCTAATTGAAACAATTTGATTATGGAGTTGGAGGAGAAATGGTCTGCATTTGAGTGTTGACTACACATTTTAGGCTTGATGGGGAATGGATTTCTGAATTAAAGACTACACAGTTGGAAATTTAAATGCGGTTTTGTAAGTAGGAGGAGAATTTTTCAAAGTCAAATGCAAAGTAAAATGAAGTTAGGAGTTAAGTAGTCGTGGGTGGTGAAAAATACACGAGGTATTCATGTCTATGTTTGAAGCCTTGAGTGTAGAAGAAATCTTGAGATGAAGTTTAGCAGAGTAGTGTGCTAATCTCATTGAGACGAGACAGGATTTCTCAGGTAAGATTCTGAGAAGCTATAAGTCCTGAATTGAGAATTATAGTCTTGGGAAAAGAGGCCCTTTAGAACTGATTTGAGGACATGTTTTATCATCAAAAGGTTCTGAACCTTCAGAATTCTCTTTGCCAGAGAACTGTGGATGCTCAGTTGTTAAATATCTTGAAGAGATTTGGATACTAGTGGACTCTAGGAAGATTGGGATAAGATGGGAAAGTGAAGTTGAAGCATGATCTTAGTGAATAATGGAGCAAACTCAAGAGGTTGTATAAATTTGTCCAGTTCCTACCTTATGTTCTCAGATTGAAATTGTTAAGTATGATGAGTCATTCAAGTAGAGGTTTGGAGATCTCTCGTGAGAAACCAAGCATGGGGTTTGGGAGATGACGGTCAACAGGATTGTAAGAGAAAGGTGAGTAGATGGAACAAAGAAAGGAGTTCCTTAATATAAAGGATACCAGACGAGTAGGAAGTGAGCCAAGATTTGAGCAACACTGCCTCAGTTGAAATATACAAGATTCTTAAGGAACATGACCGGGTGCGTTCGGAGAGATTGTTTTCTCTTCGTGAAAGCACAGAAGTGTTATGGTTCAGAAGGAGGCCACCCAGCCCACATGTCTGCACCAGCACTTTAAATGAGCATCATTATCTACTGGCAATTCCCTGTTTTCTCTTCTCCATTTTGTGGGAGAATCTAGGACCGGAGGTCGTTGTCTCAGAGTAAGGAGTTACCCAGGTAGAACCAGAATAAAGAGGAAATTTGTTGAGGGTGGTAAATCGTTGGAATTCTTCATCAAAGAAAGCTGTAGAGGCTGGTTGTTAATTATATTCAAGACAAAATGTGTAGATTTATAATCAGTAAGAGATTTGAGGTTTATAGGGAAAAGAGGGTTACAGGAGTTGAGGACTATCGGATCAGCCTCGGTCTCATTGAAGAGCAAACTCGACTTAATGGGCTGAGTGGCCTACTCTCTCCTATTTCTTATGGTTTTCTAGCATTATGAGTGAGGCAGATGGTGTAAATTATCATAAGGCATCAGAAAGAGACAACTTTTCCATGTGTAGAGCTTTTTTTTTCAAAGCCAGAATGGTATCACTTGGTAGCATCTCCCCTCTAAATCGAAAGGGTTCACACTGAAGAACCACTCCAGGGCTTGAGCGCAAAACTCAAAGCTGACATTGCAATGCTGCACTGAGAACTTTTCCATTGGTGGAGGTGCTGTCTTTCAGATGAGACATTAAGCTCAGCTACAGAAAGGAATGTAAAAGAACAAGGAGTTATCTCTAGTGAACCTGCCAGATAGAATATTCTTCGACCTCAAGGCCCTGATATTGCAAGATCAGAGTTCAGAACAGGAAACCAGCAGCAGCTGAGCCAGAAAACTGTTTATATTGGCAGACGGCAGACTGTTGTGGCAGGACCGTGTGGAAAATAGCGAATCTCAATTGATTAAGAATGTTGTTCAAGTTTTCGTCTGCTGCCAAGTTAATAAGCTTTATACAAGCCCTCGTACATTTGTGGAGAAAATGGATTTAGTTGGCGTTGGCTTTTCCTTTGGGCTTTACCCGAATATCATCAGCTTATAGTGAAATTACTGGCATTCATTCAATATCTATCATCAGCTGTCCTCCTTCAAGAGCAATAGTGCATAATCTGTTTATCGTTCCATGGTGTTTGTCTTTGATTCAGTTAACAGACATGTATTTCAGTAATGGGCTTGCCAAAGATTTTTTTTTTCAGTTTGCTTCAGCTACAAAGAGTTGACCATTTTGCTCATCAGTGATATAAGAAACCAATTGCTCTATAATATTTGTGTGTTAAAATATTGCACTGGTATTCTTCATAAGTCCATCTGTTAAGGTTGTTGCATCTATTTTGTATGTGTATATGAAATGAAGTATTTTGCATTCTGACGAGCTTATTCTTAAGTTTTTAAGGGAGATCAGTAGATTGCGTCCTACTGAAAGTCAGTACTGTTCCCAGCTGCTGCTATTTGCAAAAATTCCAACAAAAAGCAATTTTTGCTATAAGTTGTATTGATGGAGAGTCAGCCCCAGCGCCTCATCCAAACAACTACTCTTTCTGTGTGAGCCTGGATGAGTTTTAGTTTTCAACTGCTGGGGATGTGACAGTCAATCCTTGAGCAAAATACACACCTGTTCACTTTCAAGCACTTGAAGCCAATGATTAGTGATCAGGAGTGGCTAAGTTGCCCCAGTCTTGCTCTGACCCACTTCCTACCTCCATGGTCTAGGGATAATGGGGAAAATACAGTGGTCTAAATGTTAGTTAAAATCAACTAACAACTCCATTTGGGGATTAGATC
This sequence comes from Ginglymostoma cirratum, assembly GCA_024137785.1. Classification (NCBI taxonomy): domain Eukaryota; kingdom Metazoa; phylum Chordata; class Chondrichthyes; order Orectolobiformes; family Ginglymostomatidae; genus Ginglymostoma; species Ginglymostoma cirratum. Next base: position 29,351,612 of record JAHRHZ010000264.1, on the reverse strand, counting down.
TAAGAGCTTCCTTTTTCGAGTGGCTGAGGGGAATCTCAGTTTTTGGAAAAGTCTGTGACATTTTAGGGCTGTTTATTTGGCTCTACAATGTGAATCTTCAATAAATTGTCATTGGCAATTAAAACTGCATCTGAAACAGTAATCTTGAAGCAACAAAGCTCAAAAGCTAGATCAGAACACTGGAAGTGGGTTTGAGATGTTTGTCCTTTATTCATTCTGAGCATCCAGTATGTAATGGATTGTGTAGTTCCTGGCATTGCAATTAGGTAAGAAGCTATGGGTTGAGCTGGGAAAATTAAGGTCAGTCAAATTTTGCATTTAGATGGCTGTGCAGAAGTGACCATGTACTTAAAAGGTAGGGAGAACAAAAGTAAAAGTAGTGATGCTAGCTAAAGTAGTGATGAACACAAATATGCTGTGATAACTGGAGAGAGTCCAACTTAATGGATTTTCCCTGTGGAAAATCTGGTGTCAATTGATGGATGTAATAAAATAGAGATTGAAAGCACTGTTGTTCTGTCAGCTAGATTTCCTGACTGCAGATTACAAAGAGTAAACTTAAGTAAAGGAATCACAAAGTGTTTGGTACACATGAGGAAAATGCAACAATGGCATATTCATCCTAAGCAAAGACTTGAATGGACACCATCTAGGATTTCACAAATATATATAGTTTACTTGGATGCAGCCCTGAGCTTCTAATTGCAGGGCTTTGCTTATGCATTCTGTTTTCTATGGTTTGTTTTGAGAGGTAATTTAGTACTCGGGTAAGATTCGGTATTGGTATGATCACCTGAATCTTTTTAATTGCTTAGTGGTTATAATTGGAAGGCGGGAACTTTATAATAACAGAGGTGAGGTTGTTTAAAACCAACAGCATTCTTTAGGTGTTGGTGTTGTTTTTTTCCAGAATTAACGTCAATACTTACTCCATGTGATGTATTTAGGGTAATTGTTCTTAAAACAAAAGTAAGATTGGTTTTTCAAAGAACTTTTTACAGAGTCCTGTTTTGTTTCACATAATCTGAGGGCCATGGCTGAAAATCCGAAGCTTTAATTAATTGACAGAAATGTTACAAAGCTAGAAACATCAATGACTATTTTAGTTACTTTCTTCTGAGCTCCCAATTAGCTATGTTCTGCTGAAATTTGTTGTGAACTTCATGCTTAGATATTGGGTACTGTTAATGCTGATTTGGAATTACATAGAAACATAGAAAATGGTAGCAGGAGTAGGCTATTAGACCTTTGCAAGCCTGCTCTGTCGTTCAGTATGATCATTCAACTCAATACACTGTTCCTGCTTTCTACCCATACCTTTTGACCCCTTTAGCCCCAAGAACTATATGTAGTTTCTTGGAAACACTCAATGTTTTGGCCTAGCTGCTTTCTATGACAGAAAATTCCACAGGCTCACCAGTCTCTCTGGTTGAAGAAACCTTTCCTTATCTCAATCTGAAGTAGCCTTTGCTGTAACCTTAAACCTGGTTCTGGACTCGTGATCATCAGGAATATCCTGTATTTGCCCTTTCTAGTCCTGTTAAAAAAAAAAAATTATAGGTTTCTGTGAGAAGCCCCTTCATTCTTTGAAATTCTGGTGAATATAGTCCTAACTGATCCAGTCTCTTCACATCAGCCCTACCATCCCAGGAAACAGTCTGGTAAACCTTTGTTGCACTCCCTGCATAGTCAGAGCACCCTTCCTCAGATAAGGAGACCAAAACTGCACACAGTTCTCCAGTTCTGGTCTCAACAAAGGCTCTGTACCATTGCAGCAAAACATCCCTGCTCCTGTAATCAAATCCTCTTGCTGTGAAGGCCAGATACCATTTGCCTCCTTCACCGCCTGCTTTTGTCTACATGCTTATTTTTAGCAACTGTTGCACAAGGACACCTAGGTCTTGTTGTAAGCTATTTGCCAATTCCCAGTCTATTGCCATTCAGATAATCTGCCTTCTTGTTTTTGTTGCCAAAATGAATAAGTTCACATTTATCCACATGATACTTCATCTACCATGCATTTGCCCATTCATTCAACTTGTCCAAATTGCACTGAAGCACCTCTGTCCTCTTTGCAGCTCACTGTCCAACCCAGCTTTGTGTCATCTGCAAACTTAAAGATATTACATTTAGTTGTTTCATCTAAATCATTCATACAAATTGTGAATAGTGGTGGTCCAAGCACTGATGCCTATGGTACTCCACTGGTCACTACCTATAAAATGAACGGAGGTTATGACATCCAGGGACCTGAAAGCAAGCAGGCAGGTTGTGTTCATGATGTGAAACATCTTTGTGGGAAGGGCTATCGGAAAATACTTGGAAAAGATGCAGATGCTCAGACAAGTCTGCAGTGGATCTTTGAGGTACTGACAATGGTAGTTGGGGGCAGCAGTAACCTTTCAAAGCTACAGCAGAGGTTTTATGAATACAGGCATGCCAAAGGAGAGGACATGATCTCTGTATACCTGAGGCTGTTTGATTGCATTGACCTCCTGGATCCACCCTTCAAATAGACTAGGTGATGGCAGCTGAAGCACCACCTAGCAGAACGGTAAAAGATGGGTATTTCTGGACGAAGTTAAAGAAACTTAATAGTGTCAAATCTCACTTGTAGTTCTTTGAAGCATGAGATTACAATACCTGGATCATTGGGAAAGACTGGACATTTTATGACAGCAAAGATGCTACCATCAGGAAGTTGACTTATGGTGTGGACAGGGATGTAGATCTCAGGCTGATGAAGAGGTGGAATAGATCATTGCAAAGTGAACACCGATCCAGTCATTGAGTGGAGCTGGATGAACACAGCAGGCCAAGCAGCATCATAGGAGCAGGAAAGCTTGAAGTTTTGGGCC
>JAHRHZ010000264.1:29329539-29348354 GCA_024137785.1 Ginglymostoma cirratum | reverse complement strand
GGCCCAAAACTTCAAGCTTTCCTGCTCCTATGATGCTGCTTGGCCTGCTGTGTTCATCCAGCTCCACGCCTTGTTATCTCTGATTCTCCAGCATCTGCAGTACCTATTATCACCGATCCAGTCATTACTGTTGAATCTTCACAGTAAGCCTCACAACCGATTCTGCCCAAGGACACTCCAAACCAGTATTGAAGTTGTGACAGGGCTGAGCATTTCAAACAAAACTGCTCTCAAATAACAATAGCCACCACTACTAGTTCAAAAATCACACGACATTAGTTATAGTCCAACAGGTTTATTTTAAAACTCAAGCTTTTGGAACTCAGCTCTTTCCTCAGGAGTGGCATAGCACACTGTGCCTGAGGAAGGAGCTGAGCTGTGAAAGCTTGCATTTTCAAAGAAACCTGTTGGACTATAACCTGGTGTTTAATGACTTTTGACCCCGTCCACCCCAATCCGACACCAGCATCTCCACATCATGACTGCTACTAGGCACAGAGGTCCCATCCATTGTACCTCCTTCCCTTCTCACCAGATGTTAAACTAGTTGGGCCTCCCACCAAGAGTCAGGTTTTTTGGGAGGAGGCGAGGGGTGGGTCCTTTAGGAAGAGTCATGAACTTATGTAGAACAATTAAGATTTGCCGTATGGTGAACTTGCAAGATGGAAGAATTGTGCTGAAATGATACAGAAGTAGAGGAGTCAGCTGCCAGTTGACTTATGCCAGTTTTTCTGAATGCATTTCGCTGAGGATGTGAGCTGATCGATGTCCCTTCACTCATCCAGGTTTCTGCTTCGCATGATGAGACATGCCTTATAATAGCCATAACGTGTTCTCTCTATCTATCCTCAGACACACTTTACATAGTTCCTTGTATTTCAAGACCTGATCAATACTGTAGTAAGAAAGGTGTGAATACTTGTGGTGTGGGTTTGAGAGCTGTTAATAGACATCTGGATATCCTTGGAAAAATGTCTGGTGATGCTGTGATCTCCACATTACAAGGTCGGCAGATGGGACATGGGAGTCTTTGATTTTACTGTATGCACTCAATAGGTATCAGCTTTATGGGATTGAAGAACAGTCTGATTAGCAGGAAATCCAGCTGCTGCTATAACCACTCATACCACTGTTCTCAAATGTTCCTGTCAGCCATTTCCAACAGGTCAACAATAGGCTTGAGTGGGCATATCTCAAGTAGCAGAGCTCCCATTTGATGTAACTCTCGGAGCTGTCCTCATCACTGGGAGAAAAGGGTAGGGTATCTATGCAGATTGCCAATTTCAGCAACAAAAAATGTTAACCTCTAAATGATGAGTCTCTTCAGTGTCTTTAAACCTTCTGCTGTTGGATACAGTAGACTGACAAGGATACATTTCTAAACTCCTCTCAAAAGTGGCCATTGACAAGTTGGAGGAGATAGAAGAAACAGCTTGTTTCTACTCCCTGGAGTACGTGACATCTTTCAGTAAAGATGATGATGATGATGACATAAGGTATTGTGACCCGGTGAATCACAGGATTGTATCCATTAAAGAATCCTTCCTGCTGGAACCCTCCTCACTGGGAAGATGTATGGGACTATATACAACGGTCTCTGGAGTGAGCTGCCATGCAAGAATCATCAAATCTGTACAGATGCCCCATAGTCCTTGTGCAGAAGGAAAGCACTCAACATAAAATATCACTAAGGATGCTTATTGTCTACCTTCTGCAAAATGTTCAATAAGATGTTTAAAGGCAGCATGCTGATTAGGCACGGGGACTTTAAAAACACACAAGAATGCTGTTTGGGATCTGTATTACCTATGCAAACCTATTCAAACATGCAATTGAAAAAGCTTTTAGCAATCTTAATTTCCAGTTCCTCCTCCTGCATCTGGACAATATACACATCATTGGCTTTATGTTCAAGAAGATCCTTGAAAGACTGGACAAAAAAAAAGAACTGTGGATGCTGGAAATCTGAAACAAAAACAGAAATTGCTGGAAAAACTCAGGAGGTCTGGCAGCACCTGTGGAGAGAAATCAGAGTCAATATTTCAGGTCCTGTGACCTGTCTTGAGATCCAGTCCTATTTTGAAGAAGGGTCAGTGGATCCAAAGCATTAACTCTGATTTCTATCCACAGATGCTTCAAGACCGGCTGAGATTTTCCAGCAATTTCTGTTTTTGCTTCAAAGACTGGACCCCATCTTGGCCTGCTTGTTGAAGTTCAACTTGAAAGTCAAACCAGAGAATGTGTCATCTTTTTGGGGCGTGAGTACAGTACCTTGGACACTTTGTGCTTCCCCACCTGCTGTATTTCTTTAGCCCTCTCTCTTGTTATTTCAGATCTCCAGCATCCAGTGTGCTTTGTTTTAATCACTGTGTGCTATGTGTTGTTGCTGGAATGGCAAAGCTTAAGCAGGGAAGTATATAACAACAGAGCCTCCAGCAGTAGGTGATGGTGGAGGGCATGAAGCAGGAGAGCTTGAATAGTTGAGTGGATCCTGCCTGGAAGAAAAGGGGATCTTTGTCACAAAGTGATGTCATGGTGAAAGTGAGGGACAGCCAAAGCATGTCCTCAGCCAGAAGTGAACTATGGGCTTAATTCCATATAAATATTCTGCTTTCCCTATTAAACTTTAATTTCCCTTTATGTTTACAAAGACCTGAAGCCAATTGAATAAGCAATTCCAGCTTCATAGTCTTTGGGCTGTCCCTGCACTTAAATCTCCAATTACACTTATTTCTGACTTAACCAGGACAAAATGTGACGTTCCCTTCAAAATCACAGTCAAACATAAGAAAGTTGCTGAAAATTTTCAATTGAAAGGATTCCCCCTCCCATAGTGGCTGTCAGGAGGAAGGATTTTTTTTCCCCCTTTCTGAGAACTGGATAGCAAAAGTGAAGGTTTTTCAAATGAGGGCAATTGTGTGCTGTGCGGTATGAGATACAGACTCATTTTTAATCAGTAAAGGAATTAAGGTGTTGGGGAAAAAAGCAGAAGTCGTTTTGAGGATTATCAGAGCAGCCTTGATCTCATTGATAGGCTGAATGGCCTACCTTTGCTCCTACTTATGATCTTACAGTCTTGCTCAGGTATACATCCGAGCAGCTAAAGGCACAGCTATAAAAGTTGGAACAATTAAAATCCGGAGGCTTGAGGACAGACTTAGACATGTGCAAATATTTCCATGTGTGGAACCATAGGAGATTGTACTATTTGACAATGAGATCCCATGAAAGAATCTGAAAACGTGTGTGAGGATTTTAAAATAGTGGCTTGTTTAGCTGGGTGCAAGTATACATCAACCATCACAAGGGCAAAAGATACAACAGTAAAGTTTTGGATGTCCTTGAGTTTATGTAGTGTGGAATAATGGAATGTTAGCATTAATTGGAATTACAAGACCAGAGATAACAAGAGCATAAATGAGGATCTTAGCACCTTATGTACTTAGAGAGGGAAAATATTAGTAATACTGAGGAAATGAATTTAAGGCAATATTATGATTTCCTGTTCTGTAGTGACAGTTTCTGTTGGGAGTGTTATGACGCACTATCTAAGGTTTGCTGACCAATGATGAAGTTAAAAGTACAGTTGGGGAATTTTTCTACATCCTCTGCAGAAGTGGTAGCAGGATAAATTTCAAGTTTTAAACAATATTTTTACTGGTTTTTGTTACTAATTCAATTGTCATATTCAACTTTGTCATCCTCCGTAATAACACATAGTTCTTGCTTATTTTTCCTTCTGTTTTGAAAGCTACCTGCTTGTTTTGTTTTAGTAAATCAGAATTTACTATAATCAGGGAATATTACTATTCTTTAGACTGGCCTGTTTAGTTTCTATGTCCTGAACTGGAAGTTGCTGTAATGTAAAGGTCCGATCGCAATGTCCACCGCATGATATCTGGGACTATATGAAAAGAGCAAACTTAAGTTCCACTTAATATATCTACTTCTTCAATCAGATTGAAATACTGTTGATGAATAACAGGCAGTGTAAATTAGAATAGAAATTTTGGAATCAAATCAGAAAGGTAAATAAGAGAAAAGAGATGAAGAAAGAAGGCAAAAAGACAGGATATGTTTAAAAAAAAAATTGGCTTCATTTTCAAATTTCCAGGACCCCAATCTAATACTGTGTTCAAATCAAGATGAACAACAGCATCTAGCTTTTATATCGTACCTCTGGTGTAAAAGTTATCTCTAATGTCATCACTATACATGCATGGGTGTAGCATCCCTTTTAAATTTGCAAATGGTTTAATTTAAAAATAGCCAACAAAGCCTTAATCATAGACAAGATAAAGTTCAGGTTATGACAAAATACAGCTGTAAATGACTGAGTAAAAGTAATTATAAGGATAAATATATTTCCGAAGATGAAATTCAGTTCAGGCTGTTGCAGGCTCGCAGCTTTACGTTGAAGTGTTGGTTGTCTGGTGTGGAAGGTTGAAGTTGGAGTTTTGTGATCAGCAGCTCCTATGGATTTTTCATCACATTGTCAGAGTTTGCCTTTGGTGGTTTCAGTAGATGACAATTTCATGGAGCAAGTCAAGATCTCTTTTTTTGTTTCTTACTGGTTCAGCTGGCATGGCACATGTTCATATGATGTGATTGTTGCTCCCTTGTTATCTATTCCCAGTTATCCTTGAACTGAGTAATATGCAAGGTCATTTCAGAGACAACTGAACATTGAAAAGACCATCTTTTTTATTTTTCTGCATTTTTGCTGGTGCACTGAAATGGGTAAAGGAATGATTTAAAATTCTGGATTATGGAAGGGATTCCTAAACTTTTTAAAAGCATGTTTCCGACACTGAAAGTACTGTTCATGCCGCTGTTTGTTCTAGCACTGGGGGAGACCAACTGGAATAGTGGGCTGTACATGAAGGGAGATTCAGCCAAAAACAAGTAGTTGATTGTTGTGTGGAGTGGTGGCCGATTGCCAATGTGGGGGGATAAAGGTCATCTGCCTGCCAACAGCTTTATAAATGGCTGTCAGATAGCCAGGCAACTTGTGGCGATGAACAATTGAGTCAGAAGCCTTCGGATCTCTGGAAGGTGAGGTGGTGTCTTTGTCTCTACAGTTTAAAGAAAAGCCTAAAGCTAAAAAAAGTTGATTTTTCCTTTCTAGTTGCTTCCGCCCTTGCCCCTTCCCATCACTCTAAACAGCGTGATCGGTTCCCTCTTGTCCACACTTTTCATCCCACAAGCCTCTGCATTCAAAAGGATCATCCTCTGCCATTTTAGACAACTTCAGCAGAACACCACCACCAAACATATCTTTCCCCTCACTCCCCCTATCTGCATTTCGCAGGGACCGTTGCCTGCGGGACACCCTAGTCCATTCCTCAATAACCACCAAAAACACCCCCATTCCCACTGCACCTTCCCTGTAACTGCAATTCCTACCCCTCCCCGTCTTCCCTGCTCACCAGTCCTAAATGGCCTTTCCAGGTGAAGCAGCATTTCACCTGTACCTCCTCCATTCTGGTCTGTTGCACTCAATGTGGCCTACTCTACATTGGAGAAACCAAACGCAGACTGCGTGACGACTTTGCAGAACACCTCTGGTCCATGCACAAGCATAACCCCGACCTACCTGTAGCTGATCGTTTTAACAGCATCCTGCTCACACGCCCATGTGTCTGTCCTCTGCATGCTGCAATGCTCCCGCCAATCACAGCACAAACTGGAGGAACAACATCTCATCTTCAGACTGGGCACTTTACAACCTTCTGGACTTAATAATGGGTTAAACACCCTCTGATTGTAAACCCACTCAATTATTAGTTGCATTCACTGTCACCATGTTCTCTCTCCCCTCCCCCTACTCCAGTGAGACCATCTGTTCTTTCCAGTTTGGCAGTTAGACACACCATTGTTCTGTCATTCTCACATTTCAATCACTTAATCTGCACTATCAGTACCCTTTCTCTCCTAGCATACCACGCCTAGAATTTCATAAATGCTACCCCCTCCACACTTCATGTCAGCTCTGATGAAGAGTCATCTCGAGTCGAAAGCTTGCTTTCTCTCTACAGATGCCACCTGACCCTGACCAGCACTTTTTGTTTTCAGTACAGATTCTAGCCTCTGCAGTAATTAGCTCCTACGCAGAGTTATATGTTCACTATTCAAAGTTGTTTATCTGCAGCTAGCGCCTATTTATTTGTGATAAATAATGATACTTGTTAAGTACAGAAACCTGGCTCATGCTTTCTGTCAACCTGGGCTCAAAAAGACAAGAATATTGAATCAAAAATTAGAATTTCCCCCAAAACTGAAGGATTTTTTAAACAAAAAAAAACTTTTATTCCAGGAATGAACCAAATTAACCACAAGGAACTTGATTGACATTTTAAGTTAAACAGCTTTTTTCAATACAATCTAGACATGCAACTAAGCATTGGCGAATGTGACCTGCAGCAGACTTTTACATTACATTAACATAAATTGTCACAAGTTTGAGAAGATCCAGAGACTGAATCTCATGGGAAATTTTACTAGCAGGACAGGGTGGAAAGTGAAATAAAAATGTTAATTCTGGAAACATTAGAATAGCACTTTAGGAACCCTTAGGTAGTTGAGAGGCAGTGTTCTAAAAGCTGCAGAAAACAGCTGCGCAAAGTATAAGGGAAATGGCAGTGGGGCGAGTGAACTGATACTACTTTACTGTTTGAACAGATGACATGGGGTTTCCTTGCCAAAACAAATTTAAGCACAATAAAATGTGTGATAATGGACTCATTGGATTTTCACTTTTATTAAATTAGTACCTCCACTCTCTCAATTCATCTAAAGTGCATCTGGAAATTATTAAAGTGTTGTAGAAGTCAACAGGGAGTGCCTGGTGATAGCTGCTGTATGACTGACAATGGATTATTGGGCACCAAGATTGGAATGCCTTGAACATATCATGTGGATCCTCCACTCTTTCTAATATTAATCAATATTTTCAGAAGTTTGCACATTCACCAATGGAGTCATTTTGTCAAGATTTGAAAAAAAAAGTTTTCTTTGCAATCATGCTTTTCCGAGTCTGTAAGTACTGGTTCACTATGTACTGTTAGAACAAGTAGATGTAAATTTGTCATGTGCTGGGAACAGACAATTCAATTCAGTTATAAACTTGTAAATATTTACTCCAAGATTGTTGCTTTGTGAATGTTAGGTAGTTTTATATTCCTGATCTTATTTGTTGAGCCAAAGAGTGTAATTGAGTGGAACAAGACAATTTCCTATCAGGTGATTAGGGCAGGTGAGTGTACAATTCTCTCAGCCGGTATAATTCAAAGACAACAGATCTGGCATAAGGAATTATTGAAAGGTAAGACGTGTGGCCCATTGTGCCTATCCACCTCTTTGAAAGGGCTATCAAATTAATCCCACTCACCTGTAATTTTACCCATCCAAGCTTTTATCTAATTCACTTTTTAAAGTTGTTTATGAATTTGCTTCCAGCACTATCTCAGTGTATTCCAGATCATATTACTCGTTGTACAAAAAGAAATTTTTTGCTTCTTGGCTTTTGCCAATTACCTTAAATCTGTGTCTTCTGATTATTAATCTGATACTGAAATTAGTTCCTCCTCATGTGTTCTCTCTCATTTCCACTTAAATTTTCCAATAACCTCTGTTCTAAGGAGATCCTGAAATTGAAACTATTTCATTTGTCTTGACAATTCATCGAATTTTTAATTTAATTTGTTATTTTCGATGCCAGCAGCAATAGACTTGTTGCAATTCCATGTTCATCATTAGTTTTTATTTCCAAGTTCTCTGAGTTTCAATCTGCAGTCTTTTTTAAATGTTAGGTAATGTTTTAACAACTGAAATTTTTCTGAAAATGATTTTCCTTTGATGAATTATCCAGGAAATTCTGGTTTATGTGAGGTAGGGCTTGACCCACTTCAGACAATCAACATCAGAATTGTTTGTTTACTGTGGAAGATTATTAGTTTTTCTCCCCCCTAGCCCTTGCCTCCTAATGGTATTAACTAAAGCTGAGGTATAGTTGCATGGGTGCCGCCTATTCTTTTGTCAGTCTCAGATGTCAATTCATGGGATGATTATAGCCCACGAGTGTTGTTCAGCCTACTGCGTCCATGCTAGCTTATGACAAGACAAACTTGGCTAGTCCCATACCTCTGCACTTTCCACATGGGTGTGCAAGTTATTTTCTCTTAATGTGCTCATTTAATTCCCTTTTGAATGTCCAGACTGTGTACCTCCACTCTGCTCCTGGGCAATGCATTTCAGATACTAACCACTCATCGCATAAAATGATTTTCCTCATACCAATTGGAGATAGCAAGAACTCCAGATGCTGGAGTCAGAGATAACAATGTGGGGCTGGATGAACACAGCAGGCCAGGCAGCATCAGAGGAGCAGAAAATTTGACTTTTCGGTTCAGGACCTTTCTTCAGAAATGGTGAGGGGGAAGGGAGCTCGAATAGAGAGAGGAGGGATGAGGCTGGGGAAGGTTGATGAGTGCAGGTAGGGAGTGGTGGGGATTGGTCAGTGAGGTTGAGGCGGCAGTGGCGGTGATTGTAGATGATCTGACCCCACAACCAAAGAGATGTTTCTCTCCCCACCCCTATCTGCCTTCCGTAGGTACCACACTCTCCGTGGCTCCCTCATCCGCGCCACACTCCCCACTAACCCCATCACCCCGGCACCTTTCCCTGCAACTGCAGGAAGTGCTACACCTGCCCCTACATTTCCCCACTCACCTCCATTCAAGGCACAAAACAAACCTTCCACATTACACACGGGTTCCCCTGCACATCCGCCAACTTGGTCTACTGCATCCACTGCTCCCGATGTGGCCTCTTCTACGTCGGTGAGACCAAGCGGAGGCTCAGAGACCGTTTTGTAGAGCATTTGCGCTTTATACGTGACAAACTACGATGCCTTCCAGTCGTGAACCATTTCAACTCCCCTTCCCACTCCCGGGGTGACATCATCCTGGGCTGCCTCCAGTGTCACAGTGATGCCACCCATAAGCAGCACCTCGTATTCCGCATCAGGAGCTTACAGCCTGATGGCCTAAACATGGATTTCACCAGTTTTGAAATCCACCTCCCCCCCCCCCCCCCCACCCCCGTCTCATCCCATGTCCAACCTTCCCTCTAATCCCTGCCTTTTTGACCTGTCACAACCTGTCCATTTTCTCTCCCACCTACCCAGTCTATGCTATGCATGTCCATATAAGTCTGTTGTTTGGCACTGTATCAAGCATCTTCTGGAGTTGTTAAGTTATGTGGCCCCATCCAAAAATTACTATCTACTTAACCAGCAGCAGGGTAAATTACAATCTCGTGTTTTCCACTCACTACTTACTACTCTTGTTAAATTAATGCATTAAGTGAAAAAAATGGAATTACCCCTGCCAAGGAATGTGTTTTTTACACCATTCTTATTAATATTGTGGTTAGAATTGTAATTCAATATTTGTAACTTTGGAAAGACATGATATTAAGTTGCTTTGCATATGTTTGGAATGTATCAGCAGAATCTTGTACCCTCCATATGGTAAGTTTAGTGGCAAAGAGGGATTTAATCAGGTGAGATGGTAGGTCTGTAGGGAAACGACTACTTGACCATCTCCATCCCAGTTTAGTCTATGACAGGAAAACAGGTGGATGGCCGCCTTTGTCTGCTGCTACTTGAAACACTTAAGTGTCCAATTCATTTCCACTTAGGGGTCTCTTCCCACTGTTGCTGGTTTTAATGGTGTGTTTGGTTGCAGGCTCCAGGGGAGGGATGTGACACTTTAAAGACACTTACTGTCTGATTGATGGACCTGACATCGGGAGAGGAATGGGGGTGCCTGCTAAGAGTGAACCCTTATTCTGGCTGCTTGTACTCCTTCCCAGATCATTTGAGCCACACCCTACTATTATTTTGCTCTGGCCTGGGATCCTAAACTTTGGTCAGAGAAGTTCCATGAGCAGACATTGTCTCCCTGCAGCCACTTAGTTGAGTAGCTGGTTAGTCAGAGGCTGGAAGCTCTCGGATTGGACTTGCATTCCTGGTTTCTTCCCCTCGGGAACACTTGCACTGGCCTGGCAAATGCTTGGTTGGCACATAAGGCCTTGCAGCAAAGAGATGTGGCATACCCACTGGCTGTCCACATGATGGCCATGGCTCTCATCGAGATTCCACCTTAAGTACCCGAAGGAGGGTGAAGAGAAGCACATATCTCAAGTGAAATAGTCCTGGTTTTATTAAATGTGAACAAAGAAATAACTACTACATTGACTTTGAAATTGCCAAATGGGGAGAAGGAGGAAGGAATAGAAGTTTAAAAAATAACGTGTAAAATCCTGCTCACTTTTTGAAAACAATAGATGGCTGAAGAAATTTAAGGAGCTGGTTGTTGGTAGTGTCATAGCGTTCACTGCCAGATGCCATTTGGATTCTGCATTTTATGATTTATTATGTTTTCTGGGATTCCATATATTTCTCAGGCATTTAGTTTCTGAATAATTTTATGGTTGATGAGGGATTTGACATTCCACAGTAACCACAAAGGCTGATTGCTGGCAGGATCGCTTTTCTAACTATTTGTTCAGTTTCACATTTCAGATAACTTGTCATGATACTTAACCTATGTTACTTTAATTATAAACTGAACTTACGGTTCTGTTGTCTTAATCACTTTGTGTTTATTGACAGATTTCATGATTCAAACATAATCCATACCAACAAAATTAAGTGTAATTTTGTTTTCCTGCAGCCAACTATGTGGCTATTATCACCTAGCACATTAAATGGTGACATTTCAGAACACCCTGTCTGATTAAACTAATCTTTTTTAAATATATCAGGTGTTTTGATTTTCGATTTCCAATTCCCACACTCCCACAATGCATCAACTACCGAAATCTTCCCTGTGCCATCTTTTTTAACAGTTTCAACTGGAGTATTCCTATGTTTTCTTGGTGAATGTGTCTTATCTTTCACCCTCTAGAAACTTGAACTCATCCAAAATTTTTCTACCTCAATTCTAACTCACAACTAGAGCCGAATTTTACGGGCCATGTTTGTGGGATAACAATTTGATGACCGTTAATTGGGGCACTGAGCCATTGACTAGAAACTCAACCTTGCCCCTGCCCCAATTTTACAGGATGGGGATATTTCTAAAATTCTCACCTTTGTTTGCAATCTTCCCATACTTCTAAAATCCCCCGACCATTTGCAGTCCGATAAGCCTCTAAGCTGCACGTTTTTTCAACTTGGCATGTCTCTGAATTTAAGCCCTCCATCTTTAACAGCTATCCTTTGTACTGCTCTGGCCCTGAACTCTGCAATTTCTTTCCTGAACCATCCTTCCTTCAAAAAAAAACTTCTTTGACTAAGTTTTTCAAAAACAATTCAATGACCGAAAGATGCGTATTAGAAACAGTGGCATACTATCCAGCTACAGACCTGTCCCTGAACCTAATTTCCCAGTTTACTTTGACCAGCTCAGTCTTCATACCCTCAGAATTTCGAAGTTGAAAACATCAGTCCCAAGTCCTTGTCTCTCCCTTCAAAGGGAACTTGAAATTCAATCATGTCAATTGCTACTGCTACCCGGCAGTATCTTTACTGTGATGTTATTAATTAATCCTGTCTCATTACACAGTAGGTCTAGAATAACTTGCTCTCTGGTTGGCTCTAGGATCTGCTACTCTAAGAAACTGTGTGAAAACACTCAGAACTCATTTTCCAGGCTATCATTTTCAATTTGATATTTCATCTAATTTCTGTGTAGATTAAAATCATCTCTGACTATCACCATACCTTTGTTGCAGTGGCTACTCTTGAAGGACTTATAAACTATTCCCACAGTGATTTCTTACTGCAATTTTGTATCTCTGCCCAGACTGATTTTACATCTTGATCTTCAAAACCAAAACTATGTCCCTGTATTGTACTAACGTAAGTCTTAATTAACAATGTCATTTCACACTGTTCCTGCACAGTGGTGATGTGAGGTGCATCAACAGGATGCTGCCATCAGTCTAAAAAGATATTCAGCCGATCACACAATTAAGCAATGCTATGTACGAACTTCAATGCCATTGCAATACCAAGTGTATAAGTTCTGTGATTAAACAATAGTCAGATGTGATTAAACATGATCTTCCGTCTAAAATGTCTGCAGTCAGATATAATTCCCCAATTAAACAGCATTTGTTGATCAATCCTTAGTGCACTATTAAGTACATTGACAAACACGTTAAGATAATCAGTTGAGCCTGTAAGGTGACTCATTTACACTTGCTAAAAGCAGCATAAATTCGTACACGTCGATCTGTTCTCCACAAACAAGGAAATATGTCCAAGCTTCGTTGAATTACCTGGAAGCAGAGGGAATCTATAGTTCTGCTTTGCTTTGGCCATGACGACAACTCAGCCAATCAAAGTCAAGTGATTGATGAATCAGCGGCCTTTTTCTCCTGTAGTATAAATTGTAAATACTTGAAACTTGGCATTCTTGTGTTTATCCTAAAATGTGCAAGATGAAAAGCTTTGACAACATATCACTCTTTTGAGTAGCATTTTTCTACTTACTTTATCCAGTGCCAGAATGAGTGTCTTCCAGTCAGATATTGAAATACAGGCCTGAAATAAGCTGTGCTAAGATCCAGATCTGTATCGAACATTTCTTCCGCGCCACTGTGCGTTTTTCCATTTCCCAAGCAGTCATCCTCATTGCCTCCTTCACTAGGATTGTCAATTTTAAAGATTTTGGTGGTGAGCTACATTGATAGATTTCTTCAAGCTGAAGGAGGAAGTGGATCACTCATACCAACCTT
This sequence comes from Ginglymostoma cirratum, assembly GCA_024137785.1. NCBI lineage: Eukaryota > Metazoa > Chordata > Chondrichthyes > Orectolobiformes > Ginglymostomatidae > Ginglymostoma > Ginglymostoma cirratum. The sequence goes on along the minus strand of JAHRHZ010000264.1, from coordinate 29,335,544 downwards.
GCTTTGGAAACTCAGTTTAACAGGAGCCTTTAACATCTAAACCATGGATTCATTATAAATAGCACTGTGTTCCTTCCTGGATACTGGTACCAAAATCCAAGTTGTTTGCTTCTTACTATCCAGCTAAAAAGTTAAAATTGTGTTCTAATTTTCTGTCAATGTGTGCACATGAGAGATAATGTTCTACTTGTTAAATTACTCTGGTGAACTTAACAGTTGTCCATTTTTTGAATCCCTCAGTCAGTTATGTGCAGGTTACATACAAAGTTAAGATACCTCACTCAAGTCTAACCTGATTCTTTTTTGGAGCCACCACCTGTGCATTTCCTAATGAGCAAATATCTACACAGTTTGATGACCAGTATGGAACAATGCAGTTGCACCCTCAGCCAATCTCAAATACTGTGCCATTTTTAAACTTTTTTTTAATAAAATGCTTTGAATGTTTCCCAACTAGTTTCTGCTGTTCTATTCCATTCACCCAAGCTTAGATTGTTGTAGGCTCCTGACTGGAGTTTACTTATTCTGAACAAAGCCTATGTTGAAAAAAGATTTGTTTGTTGTGTGTGTTGTAGTAAGGTTGTTATTTGTTCAATTTTATTACCTAAATTTGATGTTTTTTCATTAGTGCACTAATGAGGTATTCAAACTGTAGACTATTTTGCCACATCACAGGATTATGTTGACTGAGCTCCTAGAAAACCTCAAATTAACTTTTGGCAATCATTTGGTTATGTACTGTGATCCAATAATATATTTGTCGACTTCTGGTGTTTGAGGTATTAATGATGAGTATAAATCTGATTGTTGACTCAAACACATTCTAACAGAAGAGTGATATATTGTTCGCTTTGATGCACTTAAAGTTCATCAAGAGAAGAGCCTTAAACAGTCCTGGGCAGCAAAGCTTTTGTGCCAAAACAAAGTTTTGACCCTATCTGTCATGGATGGTACAACTGAATACATGGGAAGTTATGAAGCTGGTGCAAAGGAAATTGTAATTGGCTTCAGTCAAAAAGACATTTTCAATGGCCTAATCAGAAAGTCAGGAATGTTAGATTTTGAAGTTTCAAATTGTTCTATAAAAATGATTATGACTTTTATTCAAAAGCAGATTACTGGGGATGCTGGGAATCTGAAATCCTGACGAGTCTTCTAATGTTGGCAATACCATTTGGTTTGTGTCAAGAGGGATACAGTGTTAACATTTTAGGTCTGACCTTCCATCAGAATACGGGTGGAGGGGGGCTGGCGGAGTTAGAGATGTAATTGGTTTTGGGCAAGGTGAAGACAGAAGAGGTTGAATGACCAAAGAGTTGGTCATTACTGGAATGGTGGGATTCTAAAGGGAAAGGCAATAGAAAAAAGAAACAAAATATGTGTCTAGACCACATGTGCTATATATGAAAGCCTGTGAGTGACAACGTTCCACATTCAAGTTCCATTTCAGAGATTGAGTATAAAAGTCAAGGCTGACACTTCAGTGCAGTGCTGCAGAATTTTTGTTGGGGCATTAAACTGAAACAGTATCTATTTGCTGGGTGTATGTAAAATATTTCATGGCATCATTTCAAAGAATAGCAGGAGCCATCAGTGAACATCCCCACTTCTGACCTTCTGATGGAGGAAAAGTCAGCAGAAGATGAAGCAGCTAAAGATGGCTAGGCCAAGGACACCACACTGAGGAACTTCGGCAGAGAGATCCTGGAACTGAGATGACTGACCTACCAAAAACCACAGCCATCTTCCTTTGTGCCAAGTATGACTCCAACCGTTGAAGAGTTTTTCCCCAATTCCCATTGACTTCAGCTTTGCTAGCACTCCTTGATGTCGCACTCAGTCCAATGTGACCTTGATGTCAAAGCTGTCTCTGTCACCTCTCCTCAAATTTTGGAGTGGTATTAATTGACTTGACCTTAAATACAAGGTGTCCTGAAGGGCACTGGGCCACTTAGTGCATTTGTTATAATATTCATCAGCATTGATAACCAGTGTGAATGTTTTGACATCCTTAATCATCAATAAAATAGGACACTGGGCCTGAGAAGTTCAAACAAGCAAGGTGGCAAACTAGAAAACCTTTATTTAAATGATCATTGAAAGAGACTTCAGCAGGAATTTATTGTTTATGTGAAAAAGTAAGCTAAGAAGTGTGCCCAGTTTATCAGAGTTTAGAGGCAAGAGTCAAAAACTGGTGCAGATTAGAAGTCATACTAAAATAATTTATGAATCAATGATAGTGCAAGAGATTGATTAAGAATGTGATCAAGTGGTTTGAAATCTGAAGAATCAGGAAATGCAGATGTGTTAAGTGAATTCTGCACATCAGTCATGGTAGACTAAGATCTTGGGCAAATTCCATATCCAAGCAACAGATATAACAGATGTGGAGGTCAGTAAAGCATATGTTACAAAGGAAATCAAAGCATTAACTGCCCACAAGGCATCTGGAGCAGATGAAATGCAACTTTGAGTTCTCAAGGAGATGAGTGGGGGTCGGGGCTGAGAGAAGTGGTGAGCAAGGTACCACGCAAATGTTTTAGAGCCTTCAAAGTACTTAGGTCACCTGATAGAACTCATTGGTCAGGCCGCTTGTAGATTTTTATGTGCAGTTTTGGACTTATTTTATTTATGGTGTATTTCTTTAAATTCATCTACAGTCAATTGTTCGCAATGTCATTTAATTCAAAAATATTGTTCAGTACAGTGCAACAAAATAATGCTAGACTTGGAAGCCTCCCACGTTGAATGACCTGTTGGCTAACAAAAAAAAATTATATCTTTTCAATGGTTAGATTTTTCCTGAAACAGACTGCCTGTCTCCAGAGGCACCACTTGGTATGAAGCTTTGCTGATGAGAAAACATTCCCATCCTTAGTGTCTGCCATAGGCATATTGGAAAGGTTTCCAGATTCGTAATCAGCCAGTTTGATTATGCTATAAAGGCACCTCCCGTAATTCTCAAGTCTTGAAATGGGATTCATCCCTGAGCATCTTGGTCCAAAGTCAGAGGCTTTATCTACTGAGCCGTTATCCCTCATTGAGTAGACTTAATAAACAAAAATGTAATTGGTAGTATTGATAGACTGAAATGTTGGATGGACATCAAGCCTTTGCTATGAAATCTCACAGTGTATGGTATAAATTTGTTGGAGTTGACCTAGATACGGTATCATAACTCTAACTGATTACAATTATTTGTGTAGTGTAGCTTTGACAACAAGTGTTAAATTTAGCACTTTGTTTCGAAGACGAAAGATTCTTCAGTGGCTGCCTGGGGAGACTGGATGAATGGCGTGTTCTGATCTTATCTTACAGTCTCCTCCTGATTACTTTATTTTGCAACTAGATTAAATAGATAGTCACAAGTTGCTTCAAGGATTTGTGAAATGACATTCTGAGAACATTTCTAAAATTCTTGCTGAATTGAAAACCTAATTGGGCTTCAGCTTTTTATATAATTTGAAAGGTTTGTTTCTTATTTCTGCGATCCTAAAAATGTTATTTTTGCAAGGTTCACCTTTGTCAACAATATTTCTTAATATTTACTCTAATAATTTACCATTGTTCTTATATTATTCTCTATGGGATAAATGTTCATTTCACAAAAATGTGTGAGCTTAATCGTGTAAGGACTGGGGCAAGGAACTGGAAAACATTTCTTTATGCACTTCTGTTATCATGTTAGTATATCCATTTCGTTCTGTCCTGAACTGATCTAAACCTAGAATAAACTTTCTTTTCTTAAAATGTACTTGTTTGAAACCTGCATGACATTTTGTTTGATTTTGGAAAATCGTTGTCCAGTCAATTCCTGCAGTAGTTGTCCTGCTGCATATCAGTGGATTGATCAACCAATTAAATCAATGGTAAATTTCCTGAATGGGTGTTACATCATTTGCCTGAAAAAAACATTTTAAGCTAACCTAGAGGATTGAAGATATTGTACTCTTATTTACTATAATATTGAGAAGAATAGAATCCTGCTGACAATTAAAACCCTGAACTCTGTTATCAAGGTCAGAAATCAGGAGCACTAGGGTATAGTCCAACAGGTTTATTTGAAATCGCAAGCTTTCAGAGCATAGTCCCTTTGTCAGGTGAAGTGAGAGGGAAGCACACAGACACAGAATTTATAGGCAGAGAGATCAAGGGCAGAAGAGATGAAAAGATCATATAAATGGTCTGAGCGGAGAATCGAATAATAAGGCCCTGCAGGTGATCAAAAGTGTCAGATGGTGTGAGTAAAATGTCAACATCTGAATAACAAGCGAGAGAATGCCCTATAATTAAACAACGCAGAGAGATAATCTTAAAAAAATAAGGTGGTTCTGGAGACAAACCAAATGACTGGAATAGCGTGATGGGTATAAGAGCCACATGCCGAAGGTCTATTCAAAGTAATAAGTAATCCAAAACTGTACAAATTAATTAAGTTAGAGAGATCATAACAATTTAGAAGGTGATGGTATCAAAACAGGGCAGTAAAGAAGATTTTACCGATACAGAACTGTGTGGTGGGGTCACGTAGTGTGACAAGAACCCAAGATCACAGTTGAGGCCATCTTCATGGGCACAGAACTTGGCTATCAGTTTCTGTACGGTGGTTCTGCGTTGTTGTGTATCTCGAAGGCCGCCTTGGAGGATACTTACCCAAGGATCAGAGGCTGAATGTCCTTGACCACTGAAGTGTTCCCTGACTGGGAGGAGATATTCCCATCTGGCGATTATTGCATGGTACCCATTCATCCGTTGTCGTAGCATCTACATGGTCTTGCCAATATACCATGCTTCTGGGCATCCTTGCCTGCAGCATATATGATAGACAATATTGGTTGAGTTACATAAGTATCTTCTGTGTAAGTGTTGGGTGGCATTCCCACGTGTGGTGGTAGTATCCATGCTGATGATCTGCTGTGTCTTGCAGAGATTGCAATGGCAAGGTTGTGTGGTTTTGTGGTCAATGTTGTCCTAAAGGCTGGGTAGTTTTCTGCGAACAATGGTGTGTTTAAAGTTTGGCGGTTGTTTGAAGGTGCGAAGTGGAGGCATAGGGATTATCTTGGTGAGATGCTGATCATCGTTGGTGACTTGGTTATCAAATCACATTAAAGCCTTTCAGATAAATCCTATACATGAACAAAGTTACAAAATGCTAATTGTAAGTAACATGATTATAAGGAAATGGAAAAGCACGCTTGTTGATACCAAATACTTGAAAATTAAAGCCATTACTTTCAGACTCGATTTCTGACTAGTCAACTGCCTGAAGCTACGTCACACTTCTTGCAATCTTGATGTCATAATTTAATCTTGCGTTGAAATTTCAGCAAATAACACCAGCACTAAGACTGCCTAATTCTATCTTTGTAGTATTACCTGTGTCTGCCCTGTTTCAATTCATCTGTTGCTGAAACACTTTTATCTGTGTCTTGATTTGATCTATTCAATGTACAGCTGGCCAGCCTCCCTGTTCCTCTCTACATAAGCTTGAATTCATCCAAAATACAGTTACTGTCCATCTTCTAACAAGCACCAGATTCTGTTCTGTGCCCACTATTTTCCATTGGCTCCTGGATAAATGAAACTTTGATTTTAGAATTCTCATCCACATTTGTCTCACCCACCCTCCTAGGACCTCCCCCCTCCCTTTCTCAATTTGCCCTTCTAACCCTGAACTCTCCAAAATATCTATGCTTCTGTCATTCTAGTTTCTGAAACATTCATGATTCATTATTGCATCAATGGTCAAGTGTACAGGTCTTCCAGTGCTTGGCCCTAAAGTCTGGAATTCTGTCACTAAACCTTTTCCACTTTTCTGACTCACCTTCATCCTTTAAGAGACTGCACAAAATTGTAAGGTCAAGTTTTTGGTTATCTGCCTTAATTTCTTCTGATGTGAGATAACCAGCATGGGGCTGGATGAACACAGCAGGTCAAGCAGCATCATAGGAGCAGGAAAACTTGACGTTTCGGGCCTAAACCTTTTCTGATGAAGGGTTTAGGCC